>BMAO01014539.1:45568-96990 GCA_019973975.1 Trichonephila clavata | reverse complement strand
TCTAAGACGGAAAAGTAAATAAATGAATAGAATTTCGTTTATGTATAAGTATTTTCAAAATGTATAAAACTATTTTTCAACGACGATTCCTGCATTTGAAATATTATGTCAGGTACAACATTGGCAATTTGCAGCAATTTAAACGTATAGATACATATTTATGAAAAATAAATAAATAAATAAAAATAATTCCACATAAAAAATACAAATTAAAAAAAAACTGCAATCATTTTCTTTTGAAATAAATAAATATATATATATTTTTTATAATCAGAGTAAATAATGAATCGGAAATTCTCTAAATATAAGAGTTTTATTGAACTAACAATTACCACTTCATAGACAATATTTGTTTGCGTCATTTTATTGCAAACGATTTAAAATAATTTAAGGAATTTTCCGTGAAATATGTAAGAATTAATTTAAATCAAACTCTTATGATCAATATTTATTATTTTGAATGAATTTTGTAGAATAGAAGTTATTTATTAATTTGAAGTAATTTTATGAGAATTTTAAGTAAAAAAAATTATACATGATTTTTTTAGAAACATTAAAAACGAGATTGTATTTATATTCTTGTATTATAAAGAAAAGAAAAAAGAAAAAAGAATTTCGTAGACAGTTATTTGCAAACGATGTAAGTTTATATTTTGTACAACCTAATTCAGTAATGTATTTTTTTGTACAAATTAATTTTAAAATATGTTATCAAAAATCGAATGCAGATAAATAATTTTTACGTAAGGTATAAGATGCAATTAAAAATATTAAAAAAACTCCAAACAATGGCAAATAAAATCCTTCTTACTAATGGGTTTTCCTCTAATTATAATATAATTATCTCTGAGTGATAAATTTAAAAGCCTTTTTTCTCACATTTGAAAGTGCTCAATAGAGTTGAAATTTTCTATTCAAGTTTGTTTTAAATAAAAATATAAGGGTTTTAATATATTACAAAAATTCATTGGTCAAAACTAATTATTTAAGAAATTACAGATGTATCCATATTGGCATTTTTTTGGCGACCGAATTTTGCAACTAGGTGACTTGGGTCAAAATTTTAAAAGCTTTTTCTCAGATTTAAAATGATCAATTGAACTGAAATATTTTTTCACTATTGTTCTGGATTACAATGCAATATATTAATTACTAACAACACAAATTAATTGGAACTAATTATTTGAAGAATTAAATTTTTTTCATAATTCCAATTGCTTACAACGTAAAACATTCGAATACTGAACTGTGCCCTCGTTAAAGTAAATGATTAAAACTATAATTATTGAATACATTTTATTTGAATCAACAATCCATTTCGCTCTTAATATTTAAGGTATAAAAATTACGTAATGTTAAGTGTGAAGTTTAGAAGAAAAATAACGGATGCTTGAAAGACTCGTTGTCTGCCAATGTTACGCTTATTTAGAATGCAATCAGAATAAATTGAAAATAAAAAAAAAGAAATTTCAATCAGATTATTCAGAATTTTTTTGTTTTTGCCGAAACAAAAACATCTCAACGAAAATAAAAGGAAATTTAATTCTTTAGATCCATTCGATACAGCTTAGAAAGTAAAATGGACCAATTCAATCTTCTTCCTTATTTCCCCTACAAGCAAATAACAATCTTATTTATCTCGACAATTTCTACCATAAAAATACTTTGTTGGAGAGTGAAATAAAAAAAAATATGTTTCTATATTTATTCCTCCCTACGAGGTAAAATTTATGTGTAAATAATAAAAGTAAAGATCTATGAATCCTTACACATCCGAGTTGAAACATCTTGAAGTATCTAACGTATTTGCTTCTGTATTTGACATGAACTATTGAAGATTCATCACTGTGAAATAGTATATAGATGAACTACCTGTTGAGGTATTTCATGTAAAAGTTAAAGTTGATCTTTGTTGAGCAGAATATATATTTAAATGCCTCACAAATAATGTCCAAAGAGATTTGAAATGCAAGTAATTATGATATCATAAAGAAAGGTGAGTTAGAATGAAGTAAATATTAGGTATAAGGGAATTCTGTCATTTTTGGAACGCGTACACTTTTACGCATTGTCGATTCTTAGCAAGAATTCGGATTTGACTGAAACCGGTTTAAACAGTTAAATTACTATTAGTATACTAGATTAGTATACTATTTATGATTTATACACATTTTTTAGCATTTTAATTATTTTTTATTAAGGGGGTCTCGGGGTTTTAATTTTGTCTCAAGGGGTGAAAATGGCAAAAAGTTTTTCAAGCAGGTATACTTCTTTTAAATTTAAATTAAATAATTCGAATCTTTTACATGTTATATACAAAAGGATTATGGTTTTCAAAAAATTACAAAATGTTTGAAATATAATCATAATTTTTAAAAGTTACAATCATATGCAAATAAGAAATAGATTTTGTAATAAATATTAAGTAGTTTTTGCGTTGCGCACGCTATTTTCTAAAAATAGTAGCCTTTGATGCATAATACTTTATAGAATTATAAAATGTGTCATACTCTTTAAGGCCCTAGTAAATTAAAAAGAATACATCTTTTGTATTTCAAAATATTTGAAAAATATTCAAATTTTTTTTAAAAAATTTAAAAATATAATGTTTTTACTTTTTAAAAAATATAATTTATTATTCTATTTATTTAAATTTACTACGGTGTATAAAAGATATATTTAACTTTATAAATCATCTTGTTGCTAGTAATTAAAGCTAATACTTTTGAAAATAGCATGCGCACAGTAAAACTTAATTAATATTTCTTATAAAAAATTTGTTTTCATATGCTCAAAATTTTTAAAATTATGATTATATTTTAAACATTTTACACTTTTCTGAATCCTCATTCCTTTATAAATAACGTGTAAAAGATTCGAATTATTTAATTTTAATTTAAAAGAGTTATATGTATTTGAATATTGTTTATATTTTCAGCCCTCCAGAAAAAGTTAACACCCCTGAGACCCCTTAAATTTGTAAAACTGTCAACAAGAAAAAGTACATTTAAGACATTATATGTTTGAATCCCAAAAAGGGAATAATTCGATGGAGGTGAAAAGAAACTTGTGTAACATGTGTGAAGAGGAAGCAATAACAGCTCGAACCTGCCAAAGATGGCTTGTGAAATTTTGCTTAAGTCATTTTTCTTTGAAAGATGAATCCAGATCAGGAAGGCCGTCAGATGTCAGGGACAAAGTGCTACGCAAAATGATCAGGACAAATCCATGTCCTTCCATAGAAATGAGTTTCAAACTAGGCATTCATGAGGCTACTGCTTAGGATTACATTAACCCTTTCGCGACGAAGGACGCAAACGCGTGCGTACCGCCAGGGCTGGAGGTTTCTATCGCGAGTGTCACACACAGGCCGGAGGGTTTTCCGTAGTTCAGCCTAAATCCATAAAAATATCGAAATATAAACGCGTTGTTCATTATTGTTCTGTATAATATGTATTTGAAATTCATATTCTTTTTTTTCCGTATAAATATACTTTATTTACTTCAGCCACTTTCTGTTTAAGTACAAGATTTTAAACATTTTATTGTAAGCATTTGTAAAAGTCGACTTTGTAAAAAAAGTAAGAAACAAAAGACAAATTTTGTCTAACAGATCTAATTATCCATAAAAAACTAGACTGCAAACCCAAATCATATGCTTTAGCGAAGATAAATCTCTCATCTTCACTATAAACAAAAAAACCACATTTTCATTTCAAGAGCAGTCGTAAAGCACTTAATTTGGAAACATTCCTCTTTCCCCTTATACTAATAAAACAAAAACCACGTGTATGTGAGTAATATTTCTCTCATTTCGAGTAGAAGGTTAGATCTCCATGCATCTCAAATCTTATGGACAT
Organism: Trichonephila clavata; assembly: GCA_019973975.1. Taxonomy (NCBI): domain Eukaryota; kingdom Metazoa; phylum Arthropoda; class Arachnida; order Araneae; family Nephilidae; genus Trichonephila; species Trichonephila clavata. Next base: position 93,130 of record BMAO01014539.1, on the reverse strand, counting down.
AGAATGCCAACTATTGCCAAAAAATTGAGTTTAAAAAAATGTTCCAGGTGCTTGGCTCACCCGTGAGTCATTCGGCCTATGAGGGATAAACACGCTGGCTCGCTCGTCCCGAATGGGTTAAAAGACTTTGTTTCGTATCCAAACTCTCTGTTTGGGCGCCACACGAATGAGGCAAAAAAAAAAAAATTAATGGACAGAATTTCAACATGTTCTTTAAATCTTGTTCGTCGAAAGAAGAAACAAATTTTGGATATCAAGGTGACTGGAGAGGAAAGGCGGATAGTGTGCAAACACATGGTTAGAAATGAAACATATGTTTACAAAGTGGAGATACTACCATTCACATCCAAAACTGGCGTGCTCCAGAAGAAGGTTATGTTGTGTTGTTGGTGAGATACCAAGAGTATAGTGCACTATGAATTGTTGAACGAAAATGAAATGGCCATTACTGTTCGCAACTTGAAGTTATAATTAAGGAAATTCAACATTAAGTCCATCTTTGGCCAGCAGAAAGAGTATGGTTCTTCATCACGACAACGCTGAACTACATGTGGCAAGAAACACCACATAAAAATTGCAGAGTTGGGTTGGGAAACTTATCTCCACCAGCATATTCTCCTGATGTTGCCCTATATGACTAGCATATGTTCAGATCAGTGCAAAACTTTCTTGATGGAGATAAATATATAAATTAAGAGCGGCTATTCAAATTGCAGTGGAAGAATACTTTGTCTGCAAAACAGAGAACTTCTTTTCAAGGAGGTTAGATATTCTGTCAGAACATTGGCAGACTGTTTTAACTAACAAAGGACATTATATTTTGGAGAAATTTAAGAGGAAAATTGAGAAAAGTTTTTATTTCTTTATAAAAAAGCCACGGAACGACCAATACGTTGATAAAATGGCACATAGGATGGGATCGTAATTTAAGTGTTTTAGGAGATTTATATGAAGTTGGTATCTATGCTATAACATGTATAAAATAAAATAGGACTCTAAGACCAAAATGTTGCCTTAAAAAAGATTTATAGCGTATTCTGTGCACAGAAGAATCAAATGCATTATACTTGTAAGTTCACTTGAATTTCAGGAGGGTATCACACACATTTCTATTGTACAAGGGGTGATCAAATGAAAAGTACGAAACGACACGGTGGGTACAAATATAGACTTTATTCAAAAATATACACCATAGGCCTGAGCACAACGATCCCACTGATGAACAAGCCGCAGGATTCCTTGTTCCCAGAATTCCTGTGGCTGTGACGAGACCCAGTCCTTCACAGTGTCCTTTGAGTACGTCGTCCGAGTTGAAGCGCTTTCCTTTCAGGTGTTTCTTCAGTGGACCAAACACATGGAAATCGCAGGGTGACATGTCCGGACTGTAGGACGCATGTCCAACGTCTCCCATTGGAACTTGTCCAGTTCCATTTGTGTGACTCTGGAGACGTGTGGACGCGCGTTATCATGGAGCAGAACCACACCCTCCGTGAGCAGCCCCGGTCTTTTGTTCTTGATGGACCTGCGTAGGCGTCGGAGTGTCTCACAGTACACATCGGAGTTAATGCTTTTTCTGTGCTCGAGTAATTCTGTGCTCGCATCATTTGGACGCCGCTTTTTATAAGAGCCTTTGCTCTCTCCTGCGCATGCGGGCACCGCGCATGATCCGATCCCAGTCAGTCTCCAATGGCATCCCGAGATGTCTCGCTACATTCTCCCTTGGCGGAATATGCAAATATTTAACTGTTTCATTTTTATGTCGTTTCGTACCTTTTCATTTGATCACCCCTTGTAATAACCTCAATAAATATATGTTTGTTGTTTCTTAGAAATGTGGGACATATACAAAACAAGTTTTTTTCCATGTATTGTGAAATAGAATTAATAAGGAGGGCGATCCTAAGAAAACAAGTTTCCGACAGCACTGTTTTATCGATAAATGATTTAATCGATTATGGAATAAAGAGATCAAAGAATATAACCACCGGCACAATAAGCAACAATTTAACAAAATTTATTTTTAAAGTAGAGATATCCTTAAAATAACTTTATGCTCACTACGGAATCTTTAACTAAGGAAACATTAAACCACGGAATAAATTTATTGATTGCTGCAAAGAAAAAGTCTATTTGCATTGGGAGGGGGGATTTTACAATAAATCTATCTCCTATCTCCTCTAGCTTTTTTGTACTCTCAAACATGTTTCTTGAAACGATAATTTTTAGTTACATTTATTCCAATTTTAAAACATATTTCCATCGTTTTATACTAGTATTTACATAGTTTTATTGGTTACAAATAATCAGCCGGTTTAAATACTAGAGAAAATATATTTTAATGCATTGTATATAAGGTTTAATGCAAAAATAATTGAACTTTAGAACTACGGACTAAAGGCCTATGGTATCAATATTTATAACATTAAATATATATATATATAAATATTTGAAAAAAGTTTTAATTATATAATGTGCTTGAAATTATATAGCATTTATGAAAATTATATAGAATGTAACTTATAATGTAATATACGAAATAAATGAAATATTTTGTTATTATGAATAACTGAAATAAAATCTCGCAAATGAAAAAAAATATACAGAATTAGTTTATATTAAGTGAGGAAAAGCTCATTTATAAATGTTACTTTTAAGAAGCAAATTTAAGATACAAATTTTCTAGAGATTTGAATTATTATTATTATTTAATTTTTCCAACGATACCATTTTTAAAAATCACATTTGTACTATTGACAGTTTCCTATGGTGAAAGAAATAAACGCAGAATAATTGGTTCTTTATACCCGAATAAACGAGGAAATTAATAAATATAGTAAATTCTCATCTGAGTTAAATCACGATATTAATAAATAAAAAAAAATGCATGAGTTATTTTCTTTTACATTGAATTTATTTTTTAAGTAATAATATAAGATGAAACATTTTAAATGTTTTTGTTGCATAATATTAAATAAAACTACACACAAAATTAAGAATTATTTAGAAAGAAACAAAAGTCCCTGAAGCCAGAATGAAACCCATTGCTATGGCAAATATATAAGTTTATTATATCCACTACCTCTTCGCTGAATATTTACTAATGATATACGAATGCATACTTTTTTATATGCATGTATATCTAAATATTTGATACCTAAATTCTAGCAATAAGCGCTTGATTATATTAAAACACATTTTTATCTTTTTCAATTGAATAACAATTTCTAAAATTGGCACACAATTAACTTCCTCCCCTAAAAATGGATTTCCGCAAAACCCATTTTGTAGCGGATCTATTCTCTTTGAATGGGAATCAAATTTCAAGATTGTACATCAAATAGTTTAAAAACAGAAATTGATATCTATAACGCTCTTTCCCTCCAAAGCGCCCCTTAAGTTTCATTTTTCCCAAACCATTTTTGTAGTGGATCACTACCCCGTAAAAGGAACGTGCCTATTAATTTTTAAACGTTTACATATCATAGTTCAGAAACGGGAATATTCAAGTATAACACTTTCAAGGCCCCGCAACAATCCTTGAGAGCCGATTTTTACAAAACGCATTTTGTAGAAGATATCTACTCCAGAAAGGAATCTACATACCAAATTTCAAGTCTGTAAGTCTAATAGTTTGAAAACGGAAATAATTATCACGCACCTGATATCACCTCAATGCCTCTTAAGGATCGATTTTCGCAAAACCGTGTAGCGATGGTTCCTATATAAGCCAGTAACAGCCTCTGGACTGAAGTGATCATTTTGGTCCAGTGCTATGTTACGTGCTTACGGAACCAAAGGTACCGAATTCTATCCTCCTCATTGGTGATCTCGACGCTGAACGAAGAAAAATGCCACTTTCCCGCCGGTCGTGGCGTCATCTACCCACCACAGAGGCAACCAAAGCTTGACGCAATAATTACTCACACGCTCGCCATAACAAACTATATCGTGATTTCGCCTATCCACCGACTCAATGATGGGGGAGTGTGTAGCGGTGTTTCCTGTATAAGCCAGTAAACAGTCTTTGGACTGAAGTGATCCTTTTGGTCTAGTGGTATGTTACGAGCATACGGAACAAAAGGTACATAGCTCTTTCCTCCTCAAACTCTTTTGTAGCTTATTTCTACTCCATGAAAATAGCATATTTACAAAATTTCAGTTCTTTAATAGTTTTAAAATGGAAATAATTAACTATAACGCCTCTTATAAGCCCTCGCAATGACCCTTGGTCGAAGAATTTCGCAAAACTTCTTTTGTAGCGAAATTCCAATTCCTGAAAGAAGCATACTTGACAAATGTCAAGTATTTAAGTTTAATATTTTTACGAAGGAAATAATTATCTATAACGCCTCTTGGGGTATATTTTCGTAAAATCCATTCTTAGCGGATCTCTTCTGCGAAAAAAAAAAGGAACATACTCTTACCATATTTTAATTTGTAGGTTAATAGTTCCTGAGATATCGTGATGAGTGACTGAGTGGATCGCTTTTCTCCTTTATATATATAGTTAAAATTGCATCAATGAAATTTTGAAGTTAAATAAATATCATCCGTTTTAATTTATTATATGGAAAATCTATATCCATTTTATAATAAGTTCAGAAGAAGGGAAAAGGAAAATATAGCTCTCGACAGATTTAACGTGCATCTCTCTTCTCTACACGGCAGGTTCTTAGTGGTACTAGGCTCGAACTCATAGACATGTCTGCCATGATCCGATACCTTGACCGCTAGGCTACCGCGGCTTACATTCTTAGTCAGAATATAAAGTTAATACTGCGGCAATAACCGTTTCAAAATGTATATATCTGGGTTTTTTGATTATATTATCTAATACAATAACCACTAAAAGTATAAACTACCAATATTTTATTCAAGAAAAAAAAAGATCAAAATAAATTAGGCCCTTTATAAGTATTTGCAATTGATATGAAATAATTTTATAGCTTACTTAAGCTATTGAACGGCATCTTTTCTAGGATTCTTTCAATATCAAACATGATTTAGTAGTTTTATTCAGAAGTAATGAATGTATATCAGCATTTGTTCACCAATGTATTCAAAACATGATCCAAGCAGATAATTCTACTTAGATCTTGGTGACATTTCGGTTAATTGATTCGATAAATCGATATGATTGTTAATTTCAGATATCGAGTTATTGAGGATGGCTTGCATCATACAACAGTGAGTAATATTGCAGCAATCTGCAATCAATAACAGTGTCTGGGTTTATTATCAAGTATCGTTTACTTAAGTGTTTACTTTTTGAAAAAGAAAAAGATGGGCAAAGCAGTTCGAATTCGGTATAGTATATTTCAAGTGCAGCATTTATGCCAGATTCAGTTTAAAGAGCGATTCAATAATCTATACAAATAAATAAAATTGAATTGTCTGTAATTTCAAATTAACAGATTTTTACTAAATTCATTTAAAAATATATGATACATTTATCAAGAAATTAATTTTTAAAATTTTTGTCTGTCTGTGTGTTTGTTTTGGCTAATCTCTGAAACGGCTGGACCGATTTTAAACGTTCTTTCACCGATGGAAAGTTGCATTATCAGCGAATAACATAGGGTATGTTTTATCAAGGTATCCCTACGGGAAAGGGAACTATACGAGAAGAACCGTGGGGCATTGCTTACTCCCCGCCAAGTTTGCACAAGATTATACAGTTTGTCAATACCGGAAATTTTAATAAAAATTTTCTCAATATTGTAACAAATAACTAAAACTTAGTGTAATTTAACATCTTCACTAAAAGCAATTTTTAAAAAAGTTTTTTTTAAATCAAACTCAAACTTAGAGAAATATTGCCAAGTTGGCTAAATAATTCTATATTCCGACAATCCCAGAAATTTTAATGCAAAACTTCTCCCACTTTTTAAAGAGAGAAACGACAAAAAGTTTTAGCAAATTGCGTGATATTGAAAGCTCTAAGGTAATATTAAATAGCAGTTTCATAAAACGTTTTGATTTATCAAATATTTATATTTTGAAATTATTTAAAAAAATAATTCCAATGTAAGGCCATAATTTGTACAAATTTTTCACTTATACTGAACCTGGATATTTTATATGAAGATATTAGTATGAAGGGAGTGAGATATACTAGATTTTATTTTGGAGGAAGCCACCAATGCCAATCGCCAAATAAAATTAGGGAGCTTTAGCAATACTTACATCATATTCTGTCTTTCTAATCCTCAAACCCTTTGAATATGTGCAAAGCGTATATGGCGGAAGATATTTTGCGACGACTGCAGCAAGTACGTACAAGCTATGACTTTCGATGAACACATCTACAACGAAAGGCTACGAATAATTAAAAATTTTTATTTTACAAATGCCCCACTCTACAATAGCACCTATGCCATTAGTGCACATGCTCTCCAATATTTTTCGACTATTTAATTAAGGCTAATTAGTGCAGGAAACTCGACAAATGTTCAGCGTTCATAGGCTGATCAGAGTCAGAGTACAGTCCGGTGAGTATTAATGAAAATAAGTTTCTCACAATAGTTGGGATGAAGCTACATGATTTTGGTATGATTTGTCTGCAACTTGTCGACAGAAATGACTTCGATAATGAAATTTTTCGAAAATTAGACTACGATTTTAAAATATTGCAACATCAAGCAATATAATTAATCAATCATTAACTCCAGAAAAAAGTCACGTTTTCTATCAAGTGTTGCGTAAAATAGAATCCGACAGTGGTGCACTTTTTTTTCCATTTTTCAAACCTATTATTAACGTCCGTCAGAAAATCCAGAACATAGCAGTTACTGAGGCCTTTTCCAGTCTGGTTGCGACAGTAATGACCAACGGTCGTACTGCACTTTCCGTTTTAAAATTATCGTTGAATCATGCACATGAAGATTCACCCATCTGCAATTTCAGCAAGAATAGATCTCGAGGCAGGATGCTTCGTCAATGTAAGCTTTTAGTGTGGGATGAAAGTACAATGTCTCACAAGAAAGCTATAGAAACATTAAATCGGACTCTTCAAGATTTAAGAGATCGTACATATATTATGGGAGGAATGGTAGTTTTATTGGCTGGGGATTTCCTACAAACTCTCCCAGTAATCCAGAGGGTTACACCTGCAGATGAAATCAGAGCCTGTATTAAATCATCAAGCTTATGGGTGAAAAATTCAGTCTGAAAACGAGTATGAGAGTGCATTTTCATAATGACGTAGATTCGAGACATTATGTAGAGATGCTGTTGAAAATTGGTAATGGATATTTGAAAGCAGATATGCTGAAGGTTATATTTTACTTTCCAGTAAATTTTGTAATTTAGAAGAAAGTGATGTAGATCTTATTGCTCAAGTTTACCCAGGTTTGCAACAAAATTTAAATTGTTATCATTAGTTGTGCGCAAGATCAATATTGGTGCCTAACAATGACATTATCAATAAAATCAACTCTTAAAATTTAAAAAGACGTGCAGGGGGGGGTGGTGGAATGAAGGAATATTTATCAATGAACACAATCATGGATAAAGAACAAAGTACTTCATATTCCACCGGGTTCATAAATTTACTTGAACTTCCACGTGTGTACCCTCACACATAAACTTCAATTAAAACTAAATGTCCCAATTACGCTTATGCAAAAATCTCGATGCTCTTCGAGGATATAATGGAACGAGGCTTCCGGTAACAAAATTGATGCAGAATTGACTTGGTATCAATATTTTAACGATTGCCCTAAGAAGAGATCCCTTTTCAGGATGGCTAGATGGTGTGGCACTGGCCTTCTGCGCCCAAGTTTGAGGGTTCTACCCCGACCAAACTCCGTGGATTTTCGTGATGTAGAAAATTAAGAGCGTCCATCTCGTATGATTATGTGGCATGTTTAAGATCCCTAGAGTGCGTGTTTGGTTTTAGTGCTCTCGGAAAAATTAAATTCCTTGTACTAATTTCCATCATCAGGTGCCTCTTTCTTGGGGAGGAAACTGTGCGCCAAAATTGCATTGTGGCAACTGATATCCATCTATATGTTGCCACACTATAATGTGATACCAGTTTCCTGCGGATGTAGTAGGGCTGCAATGGTAAAATACCAAAGCGCAGCCCCATTTGAAGAAAAAAAATGTTAGAAATAAAAGGTGGCTTAGTGTAGAATAAATGCGGTAATTTACTTTTATTAAAAAAGGTGTACATGGTGAGAATGAATTGAAATATATTTTAAAATCCGCGCGCATTGTTCACCTACCTTATAAAAGAAAACTTATCAATGTTTCCTTTATAATTATGCAATGCATTCATGGGCAATATGCATGGATTACAGAATTATTTTTTTCATTACAAGGTTGTTCAAACAACATGTGTGTATCATTCTTATAAAAAATAACTTTATATTGTCCAATAAACTGATGTTGAATTTGATTTTAATGAGTTAAAAATCACAAAGATTTATTATAAATTAAATTCAAAAGGCTATAAAAACGCAAAGAAATATGTGCGCAAAGTAGGAAATGTTGATATATGATAAATTGTGATATTTTGAATTACAGTCAATTAAACTCCCTTTGTATTATTGATAAAAAAGCTGTATAATGCTACAAATAAAAACTAGGAAATGTACAACATGCATAATAAATTTTGAAATTTACTGCGCAACTTTTAGACTATCACCTGATACTTTATAATTTATTTGTTACTTTTCGCACAAAATGGTCTGGAAAAATAAATGTGGTGAGAACACTCTCTCTAATAGCATTCTTTTTCCAGATAGTACTATTTTTTCCAAAAGAAACTGCATTATTAATAGAAAAAGTGAAATAAAATGAGTGAAGCAAATTCCAACAATGACTCATCTTTTCAGATAACAGTATCTCAAATATTTTTCTTTTATTTTATGATTGTGTTCCTTGTGTTCTCCCTCACTTTCTACGAAAAAGATGAATTTTGCTGCTAGAAGTAAATACGTGATGCTATTTCCAACTGAAGGTATATAGGAATAATATAGAGAAGGGGAAGGTTTTTTCTTTTAGGAATGGCAGAAGTCTGAGTCCTAATATAATAACCAATTCAATTTTCTGAATATTTTAGGACTTGAAAAAATTACTTGAACAGTGTAGAAAAACAGTAAAACACGTTTAACACGAAAACACTTAATTCGATATATCGGTTAACACGAACTAATACAACCGATTTAAAGTATCCAACTACCCTAAAATTGTGAATTTTGCCAAAAATTAACAATTTATTTTTATGATTTTATTTTATAGAACATCTTATTATCATTATAAAAATATCAAGTTTACTGTTTTCCGTTGACTAGAACAAAAACTACAAATGTTTTATTAAAAGCAGATGCTATTACTTTAACTTACTTTAAAACGCATTTTATTCGAAATGTGTTTTTTTGAAAATGCTCAAACAAGGGCAGCGATTGCTCAAAAAGTTTTGAAAATAATTAACTCAAATTTTTGTGTATGTTCTGTATAATATAGCAGAAGTGTTTTAACTTTCAGACTTATCAATCACTATTTTATTATACAATTTACAGTCGTTTGTGTTAATATAATCACTGTTATCTTAAACATTTTTATATAATTACTAAGATAAAGTACCCTAGTTTTTGTAAAAAATAAAATATCTCTTATACTGAAGATCATTTCAAAAATTAATAACAAAGAAATACATCAGAATTAAAAAATTTAAAATTTGTTTATAAACTTTTGGTACAGAATGGGTCCCGTTTATGTTATTTTTTTGTAAACTTTTACCCATTTTTTCTCCATAATTATTTCTTTTTATCTTCTTAATTTTAGCATATTTTTCTTAAAATGTACTAAACAAATCTGAAAACCACAAAAAAATTTCCATATCTTCATTTTTTCTAAGAAAAGGCTGTCGCAAGCAGTCCTATATCTTAATAAACTACTATGCATTTTCATGCATTTTTTCTCTTAACATGAAATGAAAGTCTTTTAACACGAAAAGATTTTCCTTCTGGAAATGAACAAAATACGAAAACAACAACAGCGGAGGTTATTTATTGAAATAATTTCTCTGAGTTGTTTATGATAATGTGTGTACAGCCACAATTATTGTAGACCAAGATATTTTGGAGTTTGTTTAAAGCTCATAAAAAATATCATTGATGCAAATTCCAGCTGCGAAAATGAGACGAATGATGCAGCACCTGTTCCCACGTCATTTAATAAATGCATGCCCATACACATATATATGTAATAAAATGTACTGTTATAAACATATTTTTGTTGAGTATATGATTTTTTTGCCATGTCCTTTAACATAAAAGAACGTTTCTGTCCTCTCAGTTTTGTGTTAAGCAATTTTCAATGTGTAAAAAAAAAACACATTATTGACTTACGGAATTTGTAGCTGAATATATATTGCTTGAGTTTCTATACTCTATTTTTAACACTGAAAGTTCTACGTTTAAATAACAAATGATATTTTCAATTCTGAAGAATTTCACTAAAGATGGTTATGTGTACTTTAGAGAAGAAACAGTTTTCTATGAGAATGAGAATACTACGAGATTCTGAGTGAGATTTTTTGGACTGTTGCTCTTGCGTTTTTGAAGACCTCTTCACTTTTTTTAAATAATACCATTTCAATTAAGTTGTGGTAACCAGTAACGTAAAAATAATAATTTACAAACAGAACAATCATACACTAATTGATAATAAGTACTAGTTTTAATATATGTATTAATTTTCATAAAGAAAAACTTAGGTTTTAAATTTATAAAGTTGAAATTTATATTCTATTTCGTACGGTAGAATTTGCTAAAATTCTCTTCAAAATTTCAAAATAAGAAATTTTTTTTTCCATTTATTATATTTGTAAATTTGTGTTTCACTTTCTCATTTTTAAGTACTTAACTATTTAACTCAATTTATAAAAGGACTCAATTTGATAAATTGTTGTATATCAAATCTTAATTTTAGTTAAGGGAACACTACAGATAAAAATTTGATTTATAAAAATAGCCTAAGGAAACATTTCAAATCATACAAATAAGATATGTAAGTTGTACTATTATTCAGTCATCCAGTACAATTTTTGTGCAAGTAAATTTAAAACTTTTCCATTGCTAATTTTTAAGTTAAAAACTTTCTCTCAAAATATAATTTTATTTATTCAATATGCTTCTTTAGATTCATATTTTTTGTAAAATACACCTTTATTTTAAAACAACATTGTGTATTGTATAAAAAAATTTGGTATATATGAGTTTTTTAGATATTTTAATTGTTTTTAAAAAAGTTCAAGAGATTATATATATATATATATGAACAAATGTATTATAGTATACTTAAAAGAAAATTGTTTGTTGAAAAATTTAATATTATTATTTATCTAAATGGTCCAGTTTTAAACTGCACGTATCTAATATTCATTATATCTTTTAAATATAAAATGAAAATAACTTTTATTTGGTCTTAAAATCGCCTAAGTTTCTGCTCAGCTTAACAAACTTTCTTTTATAATGGTAACGTGTAATATTTCAGCCATGATATATTTAACGTGCATCCGCTGTACACCACAGTTATTTAACCCTTCATCGGGTGTCCCTTTGTAAGAAACAAAATCAAGCTCATTGGGCCTGATAGGCCAATAACATATTTTAATTCCCCCTCCCTTTAATCGATTTTAATCCAAAACATCGGCAAAGGAAAGCGAATATACTAAATTGTATGAAAAAGGACCCCAAGGGAAGAAATTAAATTCTAATGTATACTCTATATTCCTGAAATTGTCAAGTAACAGTTTATATATATATGTGTGTGTGTGTGTCTCTATAATTATAAACTGTTACTTTACAATTTCAGAAATATCAAGTAAATACTAAAAGTTAATTTTCTTTAAAACAATTTTTCTCATTAAAACGTTAATTCGGATCAATTAAAATATTTACTTTCAACTCTTTCTTTTTTAAATATTCAAATAACTTAAGTACTTGTACATTTCGAAATACTACTTTTAGAAGTGAAATGTCTCTTATTCCTTGAAAAAGTAATTTTGAATCTATGTAAGCGCTTTTCAAGTGTGTGGGTGGAATTGAGCAATATTACACCAAAAATCTTTCCTTAAATTTCTCCCAGGATTCCAAAAATGAAAATGCCGCCTTCATTCGAACTTATAAGGGTAAAATGTCTGATTCATAAATGTGAAAATCATGTTTCGACTCATTATTCCTTTTAGAGAGAGAGAGAGAGTTTTTATATTTCTATTGCTTTCCAAAAAACGCACCTTTAAATCTATGAACTAATATTATCTTTTTAATCAAGACTATTTATTTTTGCCAAATATATTTGGCTGCTAAAATTGACTTAGGAAGAAATTAAGATTTTTATTTTGTTTAGTAATTTTTAAATTTTTTAATAAATTTCTCTTGTTAATAATTATATTAATTTTCTTGTTAATACTTATTAAACAAGCGCATTGTATATAATTTTCGTCTTTGTCTCTAAATATGTTGCATCATTAAAGCTGATAGCTTTATTGCATGCACAACTTCGAACCGTAATTTTTTCGTTCTGGTGCAACTAAAAATAAATATCGGTTCAGTTCCTAAGGAATAATTTAATTGTATGTATGTTCTTATTTGTACTAAAAATATAGTTCTATCACAATTTAGTATATTTTATTATTTTATAAATTGGTACACTGTGTGAATTGATACAATTAACCAGCATGTACGAGCGGTGAGCAGAGAAAGGCGAGCAGTGGCATTGTTGTACTTATCAAAATCGCATTTGACAACTAAGGTCATGACTATGTGTATCTTCATCACTTGACGCATTGCTCACATCGGTCACTTGCCCTTACAATAATTATGTAAAAAAAATGTATATTTAACATATATAAAAATAAACTGATTTTTTTTCCATTTCAGTTCCGGTTTTCGTTCCGACCAAAATAACAGTTTTTTCCGCTTTTCGGTTCAGTTTCGGTTCGAAGAGCTGATTCTATATATTAAAATTATCTTGGGACATTAAAAGATATTTATTGAAAATATGATTGGTTAAATAGTAATGTCACATTGTATAATCAAAGGACGAAATAATTATGTTCATTGCAATAATTAAGGGGTTCACTCATGTGATGGGTTCAAAAAATCCAATTTTTTTTTTAAATTGCTTCTCAACATTTCTAAAATACTGTGATAAACTGATTTTTAAAACTCGAAATTGTCATATAGAAGCAAGTTTTAGAAGAACAGCTGTTCGGGGCGCTGAGTTGGAATGCCTGTTGTATACAGTCGGCTTGATACCATTGACCCTTCTATGCAAATATACTTTTATACAAGTATAGACAAGTTTGTAGAGGCTTAAAAGGAAATATCTATAGTTATTGAACATTTCATCGAACTTATTTTGCCACCAGACAACACCGATTGAGGGTAAGTTAAGATTTTCATTGTTTTAATCGGACTTGAAACTTTAAACGCGTTTCTCTCAAAACTGTGTTTTTCTAACTTTCCTCCATCATATCTCAAGAACGGTTTGACTGCACTACTTCAAATTTATAGAGCACATATACACGCACCAAATGGACTACGATCATTCAAAAATTCAAAATATTTCAATTTTTTATAACAAAAACATAACAAAACATCCCATGAAATTTGAAACTCTTTCTTCAGAGGTCTACCAAAAATCCAATTTTTGATATTTTCAATTGCGCATATTCCATTCTGAGCATTTAAGCTTATAGATTAAAACGCGGTTAATATTTTTATTTCAGATAAGTAATCAGCCGTAATCGTGGAGGAAGTGATCGTCTATTTTTTCGAGGCGGGTATGTTCAGAGCGCTGTAACTCACGTTCTATTGGATATTTTTGGCGAAACATTTGTATAATACTCTTAAAATACATATTTAAGTAATTAAAAACTTAAAGTTATAGCTTTTTACTGGTTGTCAAAAAAATTCTCTAAAAATGCTTAAAAAACAGGCCTTCCCATGGGTGAACCCCCTTTAGAAATTGTAATAAAACTAATATATTGTTCTATAAATTGTTAATTCGAAAGCTTACAATAACATTTTCCAATTCCTTATACACATTATATTACTATTAAAACAAACTTCCTTCCTAGAAGAAATTTCAATTGAAATTGTGATTAATTTAATTACCATCACTTGCGAATCGAACTGAGCCTTACTACTATTTGAACGTCACATTTTCTTACATTTATAATGTTTTCCGAAGTTTTCTCTTCTTCTTGTACCAGTTTCTCCAATAAAGTGTCCAAGACATAAGTTCTTTAATGCTTTTTTTCATAGATAATACTTTTCTTAGCTAAGAAGGTGTTGTCAATAAGAATTATGTTCAAATGTGCTGGTTCACTCTTCTTGCATTAATATATATGCAACAACACATTGAAATAAAGTTTAATATATATTGGGGTCCATTTATTCCATAATTTTTATTTTTCCTTGAAAGAAAACGGGTTGAAAGATACCTTGAATAAACTATCCGTGAAAAAGCATGATTTACGATTAACTTCTTATTTCATAAAGAGTTTTCCCAGTGTTTATTTCATTATGTTCCAATAAATATGAAAGACAACTTCTGATTGCATCATCTTAGGTTTCAATAATTCAATCAAAATTAGCTTGTTGAAAAATGGCATTTTTTTGTTTTAAAAAATATTCTTTCATCTTGGCTATAAGGCTAGAAAAACCGTATCATTGTGAAATATTTTTGTTGTTTTTCTTATTTTCTTACAATTATCAATTGTATGCTAAAAAGTGTATGCTAATTCATATGGCATCATAAGTCCCATGAGGCATGCAATCGCATGTTTCCAGTCAATCAGCTCAAGTGCTTTGATGCTGCCATCTTTTATTTTGAAAAGTATTTCTTTTAAAAAGTGCATATTTGAGAACAATAATAGATAAACTAAACGCACTTGATTTTAAACTAAACATATAATCTAAGAATTGTTTTTAAAATTTTTGTAAAACTTTCTAGAAAATCTTAGTATTTGAACATTTTTACCAAACTATCAAATTTAAAATACTGTCTAAATTATTCAAAAATTGCGTAAGTCTTATGAATTTTGAATTCAAAAAAGAATCCACGATTGCAATTATTTTGTGTTCATTCTGAAATTAGCCTATTAGTTAGTATGCAATGTTTTATGCTTAAGTAAACCAGTGAAATGGTTCCCACCAAAGGGCCCATTTCCTGTTAGTTAACTGGTGACATCTCAAGGGTCATGGAGTTTCACGTGTAAAAATATCCGAAACAGGACACACCAACGCTTATGTTCTAAGGCAAGTCAGCTTTTGACTTCCCTTTATCCATCCGATAGAGAAGTGACCGGTGCAGTTCCCACGCCACTTCCGGTTTCAATGTCTACCGCTTAAGGGGTAGCTAGGATCAATAACGGAATAGTATTCCCGGCAACGTCCAAACAGAAATGATTCCGCCTCACGTAAGGCTTTTGTGGGTGTTTTGTATTCCACCCATAAATGGGCCCCGAAAGGAGAAACCCAGATAATCTCAATGCTCTATACAGCTTCACTGACGTTTGAGAAACCACTTCTACAGGCTTCAACACTCTACGCCACCCCAGAACACTTCAACGGTTACAGTGACAGTGATTCCTACAGTGACCTATCAAGGCTCATACCTACAAGTATCTCAATGCCGTTCAAACGCAGCTTTTCAAGGAGTGATCCGAACTTAACAGAGACCTCAACAGTCGATACACCTTATCAGTGTCGTAGCACCAATTTGATGCAATCCATTTTCATGCAGTTTCAAGTTATACAAGGTGTTCGAAAAAAGTGTAATTATACTTTCAAAAATAATTCTTGATGCTTGATGCTGGAATCCAGAGACTTGGATGTAGTCAATCCCTCCGCTCCGTATCTGGAAGTGAGTGGGCTTTGTATTGGTGACTTGGTTTGGTAGGAAGGAGGTGCGACTTCAGAAAGGCGGGAATTAATGGTGTGAGGCAGAATTTCGGCGACTGGAATTAGGGAATTCAATTGGTTTGTGAGCTTTTGGTGGCCCGACTCGGTGAGCTTTTGGTTGTGAGCTTTTGGTAATGACTGCCCGACTCGGTAGAAAAAATTTAAAACTATTGAAATAAAATCAAACTAATGAAGGAAGAAGGGAATTGAAAATTTAAAATAATTATTGGAACTAAAAACGAAAATAGAAATGATTTTGAAAAAATAAGAATTTGAGGAGTAGTAAATAAAATTTACCGTCTGAAAGCGATTCTATTAGTAGAAACTCTTGCTGTTTAAGATTTTTGGTTTGTTTAAGAGTAGGTATGATTTTGATTAGTTTTGGAAATTGTCCAATTAAATTGGCTATTATTTTAAAGAGATCTGTATGCATTATCATTATTTTCATTGTTATTAGTAGGGAAAATTGGGGTAGTACTTTATCTTTCCGAAATTTAATTATTGCTTGTAGGGAGAGTGGAAATTTTAGGTTCAAAATTCCCAACAACAATATTGGCGGAGGACAAGCCTTCGATAACATTATTGCTAGTGAATTTTCTTTTTGAGTTGATATTAATCGGAGTTCCTTTCTTGGGTTCTTTAAAGAAAGTTAAAAATAAACAATGATTTTTCACTTACGGTTTTTTGTGTTCCATGCAGAAAATATTAAAGTGTGTGTTTAATGAAATGCAAACTAAATAACACCAAGTCTTTCATTTCACAACATTCTCGTTTCAGAATGGATTTATCGAGAAAATCACCGCAAGTTGTAGAATGGTTTCTCGAATTTAAATCTGAAACACATGTACAGCCTCAAGGGGAAGCCGCCATACTGGAAGTCGGTAGTGAGAAATAATTTAGATTTAAAGTCCTCAGGTGATGGATGGGAAGAAAAGGTCCAATACGTTGCTCCACCTAGATCTCTTAAACGTCTTTGGATTTCTTCTTGTGCGGATGCGTGAAAAACGTTTTTAACTGATCTCCAATTTGTAACACTGATGAATTATAAAGTAGTATTACAACGGTCATTCATCATGTTAATCCTACAATTGTTCACTAAAACATGGCTAGAAATCTCGTGTAGACTCGATTTTTGCGCTCAACTATCATTGCAGACACGGAAATCATGCTATAAAACACTGAAAAAAATACTTTGGTATTTTTTGGGGGGAACATTAAAAAAACGTAAGTGAATATCTATGATTGATTGTTTGTAATTATTATTTGAAAGTCTAACTATACTTTTCGAACGCCCGGTATAAAACTGGAGGTCTATTTTATCAAATTTTAAGCTTTAAAAGTTACGCAATTCGCCCCTCTTTTTCATAATTTTTAAATTAGGCGAACAAATGCATTGTGTTGGAGATGTATTATTGGCTTTCAGAAAAATGCGCTTTCCTAAGCTTTCAGAAAAATTTTACTGATAGCAGCGCAAAGAAGATGATCACATTTTGGAAAGACGTATATATACGTCTGGGACATTTAAAGCATTGTCTGAGTGGGACGCATATATACGTCCGGGATATTCAGTTCACTTGTTGAGTGAGACGTATATATACGCTGGTGGATGTAAAGGGTTTCAATAAATAATTAGATTAATAAGAAAAAAATCAATCATGTAAAATTCATTTTGAGTAAGAAAAATAATAACACATAATTTATAATACGCAATTAAATATAAATTTAAAATTCTAACATTTCATTCTTTAGATTTGTTCAACCAGTTTAAAAGCATTTGGCAATAAAGAGCATTTCTCTCAAAGGGAAACTTAAATACATAACAATCCTCTTGTTTACCGACCAGAAATATGTACCATGACACTGCTAATTACATGGCTACTTGTGAAGCAGTCGTCCGATGCATGGAACCATCCCTCCCTATCTATGCAGATTGCCCAAATGGATAGGCCAGCGTGTAATTTGATATTAATAAACACGCTACAGAAATTCAGGGGAAGTGACCAGATCTTTATGGTCAGGCAGCTGATTGCTCCTCACTGTGATTACCGCGTGAGTGTTTTCGGGAGGTGGTCAGTTATGTTTGGTGAGAGCTAGGAGTGCTGCAGTTAATGAGTTTCCAGATTGGAGGGATTTTTGTTGTGGGATAAGTAGAGGGGGCCATTGAGGGCTGGTGATGTTTGGTGAGAGAAAATACAAAACGGAACACATAATAGTACGGTAGTATATAAAAAGGAATAAAGAAGTTATAATTAGAAATACAGGGGGATTTTTTTTAAAAGCTGATGCTATCTATAGAAGTATCAGTTGCTCGTTCTACGAAACACATTGGCACCAAGCTTGGTATGGAGACTAATAATGCCAAGGGCATTAAGATCGTGAAAAAAATTATTTCTAAAGTTCTCCTATATGGGTATTCATGGCTTTGTTTTAATTTATCAAACCGGGGATCAACATAAAACATTAGTAAGAAAGCAGAATCTGTCACGATACTTTGGACGCAGGGGAAGCTTCGGGCCCCAATGAACAGACATAGTTATAAAAATAACTAAGTTTATTTGATCTACCAATTTACAATCAACAAATGTTATAAACCGAGACAGCAGTCAAACTTAATCGTTATCTGGAATTACTAAGATAAGTAACTATGCACTTGACTGCGTGTGATCCGATGTCACTGTACTCGTCACGTCTTGCGAGGGTCAACTGAATATTTCAGACTGAAATTTCTTTTCAAGAAACTCTAAGACTTCCGATAGTAAATTCGCTAATCTAACATTAATAGCAGCCTAGTGACTAACTCCAACACTCACTTTGCTAGGTTTAAATATCTCTCAAATTTAAATACTTCGTGGTCTCTCCACATGAAGCGATTTTTTATAAACATACTATAGTTATGAAACATTTTCCCCTGATAATTAATAAAAGCCTTGGATATGACCTTTCACACATCTAAATTTGTTTTCATTACTACAACTGCGTAAGTTATTGGGTTGTTTGGAGAGACCACGATGGTATTTAAATTTGAGAAATATTTAAACCTAGCAAAGTGAGTGTTGGTGATAGTTGTACACAAATGCGATAAATAGCATTCTCAGTTTAAGTGAATACACACGACTCACATTACCAGAAAGTACATTATTAGTAAAGTTGCATTATTGTAATCAACCACAGCTCCTCGTGAGCCTAGAGCCCTACCGAAGCTATGTAATGATTAAAAAGTTTAAAGAAGCAGAGTCACAAATTGTTCCCATTTTTACTTAAAAGTAAACTTTGGAAGGCCTTTTAAATGGCATGAAGCCATATGGGTTTTGAATGTTTCAATCGTTTTCTCAAGTCAAAATAAAATCATACTCGCTATTGAGGCAAAAAATAATTCTACACAGTAGAAATTTCTTTAGTTCCTTTAATCGTCGGTGTATTTGGAGAATTGTGCATAGAAACATTTAAACTTCAAATGTCATTCAATTGCCAACAACAACTGTCAAAAATATTCACGGAAATCGTTGTCATAGGTCAAATTTAGGTCTAAATTTTCAACTAGAGATCTTCTAACACTTCATCGTTTCAAAGTGAAAAGAAAAATATTATCCTCTCTCTCTCTGCTGCCTTTCAATTTCACTTTACAAATATTAATTCTAAAAATAGCTTTTAATGCACATCTTAAAAATAAACATATTGCTGAAAAAAATAAGAATTGCTATTATAACTTTTTGATGAAGAGAAAAAAAAAAGAATAGATTGGAATTTATTTAAAGCTTTACTTCTTTTTTAGCAACTGCAAATAATGATTGTTATAATTTTTGCTTGTAGTTTTAAATAATAATCCTTATGAGAAGTTTACAAATTAAAAGCAAAAATGAATAAATAAATAAAATGAAATATAAAAAAAATCCAAAACAGATATTTGTTATACCTATTATAGAATTAAGTAATACTCCAAAAATTTTCCATTTAGTAATGAAAAAATAATATATTTTTGTACGTTTTTTTGTGTGTAAAAATAATCTTTTAAAACATTCCAAATTTATTTTAATTCATTTTTTACTTTTATTTACTCAAATAAAATTCTATTTTCTTCTTTTAGCTTATTTTTTGTATTATATATGTTTTTCTATTCTTGATTAAAACTTCCATTAATTTTTTTACTTGAAATTCAGGGAGATTAATATTTTATATTAATATTCCTGAGAGTTGTCAATTGCTCAGTAATAAAGTACTTCAAAATAAAAGTAAGTTTAATTTCAAATAAGTTTTCCACACAGTTTAATTTTCAAGCTAGTTACAATTAAAGATTAATTAAAATTAATTAAAAGTTTTCATGTATAAATTTCTTTTTTAAAATCATCTTAATCTCTTTTGGATTATAAAAATGATATTCATTTACAATCATTTTTCATATTATTTTTACATTCTCCATAATTTAATTTTTGAGTTCTTACGAGTATTACTTAATCAATTTATTTCTAAGCAAAATTTCAACGTTAATTAAATTTCACAAAATCCTTCCTTAACTTTATATAGAATATAAGTAAGAGAATTAAGTATAAGATAATCAATTGAAGGTATTACCTCTTCTTAGTATTTAATTTTAAGAGGAACATAAATGAAAATTTATGCTTAGCATAAAATTTCCAATCCAAACCTATTAGGGTATTTTTTTAAAAATTATAGGTAAGAAGGTATTCTTATATTAATTCTTCCGAAAAGCTTTGAAATTAAACAATTTATATGAATTCATTCAAAACACCCGTTATATGTAAGAAACAAGTCGATTAAGGTAACTGGGATGTGAAGGTACTTTAAGTTTTGTTATTTTTTATTTTACTTTTTAAAAAAAAGAGGGCAAAAAAAATTCGTAGTGTATTTAAAATGTATTGTAAAAAACTAATTTTTCTATTCAATGAATTTAATTTGTCTATATTATATATTCAAATTTATATTTAAAATTTTACATTTTTTGTGTAAAAAATACGGAACATTTAAGTGATTTGTTACAAAATTTTGAAAAAAAAATTGTTTTTTGAAATGTTAATTATGTTTAGTTTTGCATTTATAAATATTCAGTGTATTTTTTAAATTATAAATCAAGTGGATATAGTACAAAGTAGATTATGAGGATTATTCTAAATTAAATACACAGCTTGTAAAATAGACATTTGGTTTTTCCTAACTGCTTATTGTTAACATTGAATGCTCATGAATAACTCTATATGTTTATTACTTTTGGTTTTACTTTAAAATAAATAAATATTCATATGTATGAATACAAAAATAAAGAGATTCTTTTTTGTTATAATTTTTAAAAACAGAATTCGATTTAAATTATATATCAAATTAACTTCGTAAATTCATCAGACATTTTTTTGTGTATTTTTATAACAATAAAAATATGTGTAAGGAATTTTGTAATATCTTGCAATGATGATGTTCAAAGGGAAGTAAAAATACTAAAACTCATATACATAAAACTTTGGTCTTTTAGATGGAAGAAGATGTGAATCGTTGATAACACGTATTGATGAAGTAAGGAAAGGGTAATTGAAAAAACTTCTAAAGAATCTGGAATTTTAAACTTTTAATTTAAAAACTGAGAAATAATGCAAAATAATAAAATTAATACGGGTATGACTTTATATTGTATTAAAATATATTATCTTACAAATCATAGATGAAAATATATTTATTTGCAATTTTCTCAAAACGCATTTTTTGGTAATCCCGGTACACCTTTCCTCAAAATCTACTTTACCTGTAGGGCTGATATTTTGCATAATACAAGATTAACAAATTCTAAACAAAGTGAATGAATTCGTTTTCAAATAAACGTTCAGAAATTTCAGATATGGACCAATTTCTGCATAAAATTTAAAGGAAATTTGAATCACGAAATTAAATTTTTTTTTGGTTTTTATAAATTTATATTTAAAAACTTCATTTCTTTCATTTTATGGATTGTTAAGTTTACAAAAACTCCGTGAAATTTTATAGCTATATATGCAGTAGATTTTATGCAAATTGTAACAAAAGGTAAGAATATGCTTGAAAATAAAAAAAAATAGTTATTGATTAATTATTGCTCTTACGGATTTATTTATAATTTAAAATAAATATTTTTTTATATTAACAAGTACATAAATATACAGATAATTCAACGTAAAAGTTTTATTTTCATTGCCTTAAATTTAAGCAAGTGAGAACCATTTAAATTTGGTACAAAAAAAGTTAATTTTTCCTTCTTGCAGACGTCCCAATTACCTGAATGTCGAGATTTCTCTGTTTTACAAGACTTCAGATGCCTCGAGGAAAAATTCAAAAATTTAAAGATTCATCCGAGACAAGACCAAATTGCTCCAATAAAAAACCCACCAAAACATATATTTCAATCCAGAATTCTAGTATCAGTCCAATTTTTTATGTACATAAAAATACATAACTATTATACTGGAATGTAACTTTTTAAAATTAGATGTTCTTCTTAAAGGTTAAAAAGGTCAGTTTTCTTAAAGGTTAAAAAAAGTTTTGAAAAAGTCTGTATAGGTAACAGAGGTAGTCTAAGGAATATTGAAGAACCTCTAAACCGCGCAGCTATATAATGGTTTCAGGGTGGGGTATTCAAAATCTTGGGGGTCTGCGATGTCAGGTTGATACATAAAAAAGGCCCACGGCGTTTGAAAGTTTAAGAACCTCTGTAACAGCTGTAGCACGATCTGACTACATAAAAAAGAATTCTAGAATTCTGATTGAATAATTTCTTGAATTTCTTATCAGATATACATTAAAAAATAGGAACCAACAATAAAACAACAGCATATGTCTTTGAATTTGTTTTCCTTTTCATACTGGTAGAATAAAAAATAAATACTAAATTTAATTTCCTAACGAAATAATATGAATTTGCCTTAAAAATATTGCTTTCGAAAATATTCAATATTATTTGTTGAAGTTTTCATTTTTAACAAATGACTTTTATTCCTTACGTAAGCTGATCGAGTGCAGATCTAGCCGAAAATACAAAAGACGTTCGAAACTTTAAATGAGCTTGCATGTAAAGAAATCTCTTTTCAGGACTTGCAAATGAGGCTTTATTGCAAAGTATATTTACCAAGCTTTTAAACACACGTTCTCAAAAGCATGCCTCCAATGAAACGTTTTAAAACCACTCAAAACCAAAGCCTTTCAAATTGAAAATCGGTACAAAAACAGGAAAGGAAAAAAAAATGGTTAAACTTCAAAATCTTTTATAGAGCACTCAACCACTTTATTGAATGTTCTTCAAGTTTTTATTTTAAACAACCATTACCAGCCCCAACAAAAGCTAAAATTCAACAGCATTTCCTAAGAAATAATTCTCTACAATGCGTGTTTCGTGTTGAAAACTCAATTTAATCGATTTTAAGGAAGACTGTCCAGAAAACTTTTATTTTTATTTTAAGGAGAGAATTTACTTTTTCTTTCCTGAAGAACTCGAAAAAAAAAACTCAGTAAAAAGCTCCAAAAGAATCTTCTCTGAAGCAATAGTGAATCTGAAAAACTCGGATTCAACACAGCAAATAGCTCTCCATCAGCGCATTTATACCTGGTTTCTAAGCAAATCCGTTTTAGGCGTGAAGTTTTTTTGCCTTGAGAACGAATTATGTTAGTTCTAGATCACATTTAGTAAAGTTAAACATGTACACATGGATCTCACATTTGCAGAGTTAACTGAGACTGTTAAATGTATTATTACTTTGGAAAGCTATAGAAAAATAAAAATAAAAATCTTGGCATGGCTAAGAGGCTTACTTATGTTACATACATTCATCTTTTCCCTATAATTTTAAGAAATAGTGTCAGTATTAAAAGGCAATTCTATCAAAGTTGTTTTTCCTAAGCATTTTCCCAAAAATAGTTACTTGCCCTCTGATTTAAATTACGTAATTTGTTTTCTTTTATGAAATTAATTTAACCAAACCTTAATTAACCTTTTTAAAAAAAAAGATTTATTTCATTTCTGACTACAATGCTGAATCTATTGACAAAAATAAAATGTTTTCGTGCGTTTAGTAGAATTTCATTTTATACATCTTCACAGAAATCATCATAAAGATTACTGACTATACCACGAACCACGATTGGAACCACAATTCTGAAAAAAGCGTATAATTGGATACTTCTTTTGACATTTAGTATTATCTGAATTAAAATACACGTATCAAATTATTTTAAGAGTATAAGTATAGGAGAAATTTATTTAACTGTATTTTAAGACATTTTTTCAAAACACTCTCTTTTTATGAAAAATACTTCCATAACAAAATATAATTTGACTATATATAGGTCAGACTTCTCTACAAATTCTGAACTAGGATTTTTGAAAGATATTATGTATAAATGGATTTTTTCATATTTTAAAATATCAAATGGAGAAATTATAGCAAAAAGCACACGTTATTGTTTCTATTTATCGTAACTCTTAAACTAAAGTGAACTTTTACACAAATACCCTAGTTTTACCCATGTATTGAAATCCTAGCTAAATATATGCAAAATATTACTATTTTATAGAATTATTTTTTTATACAAAGAGAATGTTTTGAAAACCAAATCATTTTTTGCCAACAAAAAAATTCCATTTAAATATTTTTTTTCTTGTCATAATATTCTAAAAATTACTTTATGCGTATGTTCTAATTCAACCAACGATGAATATCAATAAGTCATTCATTTGTACGCTTTTTCAAAATCATGGTTTCGAACAAGAACCATTAAAATAATCTATATATATATATCTTTTAATGTTCAAGTGAAGTTTTAATGCAAAAAATTCCATTCAATTCTATAAATTTATAAATGAATCCATAGATTTGTAGTAAAAGAAAATGAAAAATAATTTATAATATTTATTATTGCATTTAAAGGCTGCTGGCACTGAAAAATAACAAACTGAAAAATTGTTTTTGATGCAGATTATAATGATATTAATCCGCGATCAATTACTCAATGAGACTAAAGAACCATTAAATCAAAGTCTGAAAACTTAAAGCAATAAATTTGCTAACATTGAAAAAACAGTTAAATTTCCAAACCTAAACATATTAATCCGACATTAAATTATGCTAACACCTTAAGAAACAGTCATAAAAATAATCCCTCAATATCTCGAATAAGTTTATCACATGCATTTATATATTAAGGGAAGAACTGATGTTATAAAAGAAAAGAAATTTATACAAATCTTCATGTAAACTAGATGCTGCACGTTCGATAGCACTATGATTAAATAGCATCATGACCTGCCCATACTTCAACTAACGGAAATTCTAGATTAGATAGAATATTGAGGTAAAAGCAGGTTGTAGGTTTATTTCCAACTGTGGTTTTGCTTTTCTCTCAACATACATACATAAAAAAGAAAATGCTTGCAAAAATATTCCTATAGCAAAAATTATATCATAAAACTGTAAGTCAGCGTTTCTCAAACTGTGGGGCGCGCAACCCTAGGGGGTCGTGATAACTTTATGATGGGGCTCGAACATATTAAAAAGTCTAAGACAAAAGATTATTTAAAAAATTATTAATTGACGGAAAGTAAACAAACAAAATACATTCTGATATAATAAAATATAAAATACACATTTGCACTGATGTAATACATTTATAAATGTATTATATTAGTACTGTCCAATGTATTTCATAAATAATTTAACAAAACTATTTTTTACAAAAATTAACGCTTATCTTAGTAGTTTATATGGTTTATAATTAATCCCTTAGCTACTGATTAAAAGTTACGGGATTCGCTCCCCAATGCCACCGCTATCTACGTAGATGCCTATGTGATGTATTGGGAATTGGGGGTGGGGATGAAAACGAATAAAGAAGTAAAGCCTTCTCTGAAATAAGTAAATCCTTCGCAAACAGTGTCAAATCCCTTTTATTGCATTTCAAAGCCTTCGGAATAATTTTATGGAAAGCAATGCACAGAGAAGATCGTATTTCGGAAAGACGTATATATACGTCCGGGGCAAATAACACTTTTGTTAAGTGAGACGTTTATATACGCCGGTGGCACTTATGAGGTTAGATTGGTATTTTAAGTTTAGCATCAAAATATAGTCTAACTAAATTCAATACATAGTAATTGTATGAGGAGGGTGTGATGAAAATTATGATTGAAAATTTGGTTACAAACATTGAGAGTTTGAGAAGTACTGCTGTAAGGAAAAAAAATACTTCATTTGAGTGTTTAAAACACATTTTGTTCGTAACTCAGGTCTTACTAATTAATCTTACAAAAAAGATTTAACGTATTCTTTACAAGAAACTACGTTTAATAACAATACTATCGTAATTTAGCTGAAATGGCTTTTCTATAGAAAGTCTTACAAGTTTTATTACATAAATTGAAGTTTTAGTTTAATAATTTTAAAATTCTATTTAACTTATGGCGGATTTTGAAAGCACGAAGAATAATATCACAGAATTAAAAGGCTCAACAATTTAAAGCAATTACTAGATAATTTAACACCAAATCTTACAATCGAATGACCTATATTTGGTGCAAGACTACGTTACTGACAAGGTAAATTCAGAGATTCGAAGTGAAGACAATGAACGCTATCGGTCTTCATTCCGCTTCTGGTTCAATCAACGATCCCAACTGATAATTCCATTTAGATGCTGATAGAGTTTCGATAATTGGTACAATGGATCTACACGATTGTTAATTTTAACTGTAGCATTAATGAGAAAGGTTTCGCTAACACTAGACTTAGAATTATTACCGTACTTTAGAGTGATATTTGTCTGAGTTAATTTGTGTAAGAACCGCTATACTAAAATGTTTATTTGAATAGGAATAGCTATATATTTTATTACATTTACTAGCCATTGCCCACCCACTTCACTCGAAATTTCAAGACGTTGCATGAATATACTGTTACTGATACATAGAACTTACCATTAAGCTTTCATGTATACTGAAAAGCATTCTTACATCCCTCAGCACTTAATTTAAAAATGACTTTAATTTCTAAAACTGAAGTCTATTTTTAACATCCGATTAACATTTTTCCTTTGGTAGTAGTTTTCCGCAAAACTTATCCTTAGCGTGTCTTTGCATAGAAAAAAATATGCTTTACATATTTCAAATATGCAGGTCTAATAGTTCCAAAACGAGTAATTCTTTTTATCTACTTGTCCCCCAACCCAGTAGTCATCGCAATAATACCTTGGGAGTCGATTTTGGTGAAAAACGTTTTTATGGCATCTCTACTAAATTAAAGAAACATAATTATCAAATTTAAAGTCTGTACGTCTTCTTGTTTAAAAACAGGAATTGTGTAACCATACTTTCCGCATCTACCTATGGAAGTAGATTTCCATTAAATCCGTTCTTCGTAGATCTATATTCAAGTAATAAACACGCAAGCCATATTTCAAGTCTGTAGGTCTAATAGTTCGAAAGCGAAAATTTTTATTTATATGTCCCCTTTAACCCACTCTCCCTGTAGCAACCATTGAGAGTCAATTTCCCCAAAACCTGCTTTTAGAAGATTTCTATTCAACAAAAGAACCCTGCTTATTGAATTTCAAGTCAGTAGGGATAATGGTCCAAGAACCAGAAATTTTATCTATGCGCACCCGCCTTATGCTCTTTGCAGTCGATTTAACTAACATGTGTTCTTAGTGGATCATTTCCTGTTCAACAAATGTGCCACGTACACCAAAAACAGACAGGATATTATTTTTATCTATAAACTCCATGTAACATCCTCCTCCTTGGGTATGAACTTCTGCAAAATTCATATAGTATATAGAAGAAATATCGAAGAAGAAATACACACATGTTATTCATTGAAGCATTTGTTTAACATTATTCTTTATTTTTGTTCACCTAGGCAATATGATTAGTTTGTTTTGAATAATAAGAAATTATTTTTGGAAAATCAGAATTTTATTTTTAATTTTATAAATAATAAGTTCTAGAGATACATTTGATGCAAAGAAAGATTTATCATTTTTATCTTTATTTCCTTCGGAGATTTTAAAATTTGTAAGAAAAATCAAAAGAAAGGCGTTGTATTCAAAATGCAGAGCATTATATAATAAATATAATACTTAATAAGTATTTACACAGTTTCTAAATGTGCCAAATAGAAAAAAAAATCCCAAAATAAAAACATAAGCAATTCTGACAAAAAATATGTGTTTCATTTCTATATTAATAATAATCTAATAATACATCTTTTTAATATGTATAATACAAAATATGGTATCTCACGAAAAAGTACATAAAAATTTATGTTTGGTAGTTTACTTAACTTGAAATTACATACACACACATGCATGCACACAAACACACACACATATCATAATTGGACGAATATAAGGAATTCTTAGATCATTATATTTATTTGTTGCATTGACTAAGCAACCCGGTGCTCATAGTTAATTCTGTTTATAGTACATGTAATTATACACATCTTACACAGAAAACACACACGCGCTTTACATGGTTACGAAGACAAAAGAAACAAACAACTTTGACTATTTATATGAAGCGGCAGATGGAAGTACAACTCACATGACTTCCGTTGATGAAGCTTTTTTATTGGTGGAATTATATCGTTCGAAAAGGCCCATTAGAGGGTAGCTAGTTCATATTTAACTGCAAGTCCCGAAAGAAAGAATCATCAAAAATTAAAAAGTTATTAAGGATGAATTTAAAAGAAATTAACACACGCACACACACACACACACACATATATATATACAAACATAATTTTTTATGAGATTTTTTAAAATTATTTTCGTATCACACAGAGCTTATAAAAGTACAACAAAAAATATAAGGAAAAAATAAAAATAAAGGAAAAATAACAAAACAGAAGATATAAAGACAATAAGTACATTACAAAATTATGCAATTAAATATAAAAAACAAAACAATGACGTTATAGTAACGGAGCAATGAAAAAATTAGAAAATATCAAGCAAATGAAGTTACGAAATAAAGTGAATGAAGCTTTTCTTGGAACAAGTTGAAAAAGATTTGGAGGTCCGTTGATATTAAAGCAAATTTGGGTTAAAATTATACAAAGCTTCTGTTTTTCAGGCATGCACACTAACTAATTTTTCAGTAACATATACTTCATCATCTTCTGTATAACATAAAATTTTACTATTTTTTTCCATTTAAAACTTTGGCCACATAGTTTATATGTGAAAGGAGTATCACCGAACCATTGTGTCTAGGCACAAACGTAACAAAAATTTTGTCTGGTTGAAAAATCAAATAACACGGAAACTGGTTCCCTATTACATAATAACTAAATTACAGGAAGAAATAATTTTCTTAACAAAAAAATTATGTGCCATGTTTCTATAACCATTTTTATGCATTGTCTTACACTTCTGATCTATAGACCAAATTTCAAGTCTCTAGCTCATCGGGAGGTTACATTAAAATCAATTACAAAATTCGACTTGGAAAGACATTCAAGCCTCTTCGGGGGACCGGGTACGAGACTAGAACTCCTTTTTTCACCGTTTCATGCATTGTTATTAGTTTCTGAGCTATGGTCCAAATTTCAAGGCTCTAGCTTATCGGGAAGTTAGTTTAAAATCAATCAGAAAATTCCCCCGGACAGACATACCAGAATGGAAGTTGATAAAAAGCATAGTAACCTGGGACACCAGACACCAGAGCCACGAAATTGTATACATAAACGCAAATCGACCCGTGCTATTGACAGGTGGTCTTTGTGTAAATTCGTGTAAGTTCCGGATTTATGGGCCCTTTTTCGAAATCGAAGCCCACCAATTCGGGGGCCCGGGTTCGAGACTAAAACTTCTTTTTTCCAAGTTTCATACATTGCCATCCACTTCTGAGCTATGGTCCAAATTGCAAGTCTCTAACTCATCGGGAAGATAGTTTAAAATCAATTACAAAATTCCACCCGGACAGATGAGAAAGCGTGTAAACAAAAACATGGTAAAAAATGAAAAAAATTTCCAAACAGGTTTTTTAAGAGTTAATTTTTCCCCCAGAAGAATCCTTTACGGAAGATTTAATCTATAAAGAAGTTATAAAACAGAACATTTCGAACAATTTTTACAATAGAACTATATTTAATAATCAAGAAAATAAATGTTTCAAACAAAAATTCTTTTATTGACACAAACTTAACAATGTTTATAAAAATAAAGAGATAGAGAGAAATACTCAATTAATTAAAATGTTTATTTAAAAGCTGAATAACATCAAATATTTTTTTAAAATATATTAGCATCGTAAAAGACAAATTCGAACATTTATTTTTAATGTTCTCGAAGATTTAAAACTAATTAATTTTCCCCACCAGTCACTTTAGTATTAATAAGATGTAATTTTTTTTGTTCGTAATTTAAATTCGAAGATTTCGAACTGATTCGCAAATAGCAATTTTCTGCAGCGTAACTTTTTATTCTCGCATGAGAATCATAATTATTTTTTTAAATTTAAATCTTGTAAAATGATTTCATAATACAGAAATGGCAACATAAATAATAATTTGAATGTTCATGACGAAAATATTAATGCACAGATACGACATTTTTTTATCGTTTTTTTTTAAATATATACATAAAATGTTTGAATTGATTCAAAGGATAGTGAAGAAGAAAATATCATTCACATATGTATGTATAAAACAGAAATAATTTCGTATGTATCCTAAAAAATGAATTATTTTGAAGTATTTTTTAAACTTGTAATTGAAAATGAAACATATCTACTTTTTAAAAATATTCCTATGAAAGAATAATTAATTTACGATTTTATGTCATTTCAAAAGAATTTCTTTGCTATATTTATTTTCAATTTCAGACGATTTATTCACAGTTTTTTTACAGTAGAAGAGAACCATTTTAACAAAAAAAAAATATTATTCTCGTACTCAGAAAAAAGTACCGTAATTATTATTCTGAAATATTCAAATGTTTTATAGATTTTAAAAGAATATTGATTAAAAAATTTATTTTGAAGGGTTGTTTGAATTAGAATTTTTATTCATGATGCATAAATCAAAATTATTTCTTTAAAAATTAGTAAAAAAATTATGTATGTTCCTATGTTAATACGCTTTTAAAAGAGAATTTTGCATTTAGTCTTTTCACAATAAAGTTAATGAAAAAATATTCCATATAACGACTACGTATAAATTCAAAATACTGTATAAATATCAGATATTTAAATATTAAGCGAATTATATCCATTTTTTTCTTTATCAAATAATTATTTCATTGTTTCCTGATGTGCATAATTACTGGTATGCTGTGTTGTACTTTATTGTTTTAATCTTAAGTCAAAAAAGAGAAGCTTGCTTTTTGAATAAATTCTAATCCTTTTCCATCCGAATAAAAAAAGTAGTAAATTAAATTTTTAAGAGAAGATAAGAAATATTCAAATTAGATGATATTTCCTGATTTTTGATGAAAAACTTAACATCAGCAAAAACACGGTAAAAGGCTTTCGAACAAAAGTAACTATTAAATAAAATAAAAAATGGAAATATTTATTTGCTTTACTTCTCTTTAGATTGATAAAAATTAAGTGTGCATTGTAATTGATTCTATAATACGGCGTAGCGAAATATTTTTCATATCTTCAAAATCCGCCTAGTCGGTAAAGATGTTCTCTGGTATATAAATGAAGTAGAAAATAAAATAGAAAAATTA
This sequence comes from Trichonephila clavata, assembly GCA_019973975.1. Lineage (NCBI taxonomy): Eukaryota > Metazoa > Arthropoda > Arachnida > Araneae > Nephilidae > Trichonephila > Trichonephila clavata. The sequence goes on along the minus strand of BMAO01014539.1, from coordinate 61,508 downwards.
ATTTTTATATTAGGTACTGCTTTAATACTCACAAATAGTTTTACTTTGAGTCTAAGCTCTCTAACCAAGATTAAATCTTTTCTCAGTTTTTTTCAAAAATTCAAAACTATTGTAGCAATATCAACCCATTCAATGCCAGGTAAACTTAGAGAGTTTTTCCCTGAGTGCCAATAGTTTATTTTAAGGAAAACATGACGGTTTACAAAATACTCTAATTTGAAGTTACTGATAAAATATTGTAACGGCATTTATATATACGTAATATTTATTTAAAAAATTACTACGATATAACTCATAGAAAGGCTTCACCAAATAAGATTCCTGTCCGAGTGATGTTTACGAGTTATCTGGTAGTATTTTTTTTCAATAAGAATTTTCATATAAAAAGATTTTCTTTTTATTTTGTTTTCTTTTCATTAAGATTTATCTCATTTCATCTGTTGACAGTCAGATATGTAATGTTATGTAAGATTTTCAAAACAATTAGTACTGATCTCTATGGGAAAACCTAGAAGGCGATGGTATTTATAAAGAGTTGTGAAGTAATACAAATGGATTGATAAGAAATAATACGCACACCCCAGGAAAACCATCCATTGGTACAAGAAAATCGCTGTACCCTACTTCTCGGAAATTTCCTACGGAATTCATACAATTTCTATAACAACAAAAATCGAGGGAACAGAAAGATGAAAATGCGGCAATTTAAGAGAAATCGGATATTATATATTTATTTGATGGCGACGGCAGCAGTGCAGGAGAAAGAAGCAACTGTGATTTTTATCACTTAGAACATATTCCTCCCACAAAAAAATGGATCGGTACAAAGCCATGTCGAATGTGTACAAAGCAAACAAAAAAACGTAAGAAGGCTAGGTACTTTTGTCCAGTGGGTCTCAACAATCCAGCATTTAGTGTTGACCCTTGCTTTAAAACTGATCATACACAGCAACAACAATAAAATCATTTCTTTTTTAATCATTAGAATAGATTCAAATATATATAATATTTAATATATTTTTGTACTATTTAAGTTTTTCATTCATCTGTTCAAGTAATTCGTAACTCTAATGAAGATATGTAATCAATATACAATTTCAGCCCTCAATACGAGATATCTTTAGCTGACAGTTTTGGTATATACGCTTATTATGAGATATCTCGTAGTTGGTATTCAAAGAGGTGAATTTTGAAATATTTTTTTTAATTATTTTTCTCCTACTTTTTATACCATAAAACATTTTCCCCTCATAATTGATTCCTGATTAGGAATAACTTTTTTTCACCTCCAGGTAACCGTAATCCACTGTAATCAAGTCTTTTTGAGAGTCGTAATATATCATCTTTCTACTCGATCTTAGCGAACAAGCGTGTAAAGAAAACTAACAAATGCTCATTCTTCTCTATTTACGCTAATTTCAAATATTATTGTCAGTATTTTGTAAAAAAGTAGTTTTGATAAAGCAGAACAAATATATTTCATAGAATCAAAATCAAGAACAAATATCACAATGAAAAGATTATTTCATATATTAATCTCTTAGGCTTAGCTGCACATGAGCAATTTTCCATCTGTAAATTTAAACAAAATAAGATTGGTAGTATCGAAAAAGTATTGCTTTCCTTCAGATCAATTGCTTAAACAATGTTCAGCAAACTTTCCTTATTCGGAATGGAACTGTGAGACAAAGCAGCCCTTTCTGTTTAAATGATTGATCACTCTGTTACAATTCGCATTGAATTGAGAGTTCGATTGAACGGCCGTCGTGATTTATATGCAAATCGCTTGCTAAGTATAGTACTTAAGATAAGCAAATGAATGCTTTCATTGCAGCTTTATCTAAATTTATACTAATTTTAAACATTTTTGTGGATAAATTGGTGACAGTAAATTTATTAAGTAAATATAAACTGTAAAGTGGCATTGCTGATTCCCCTGGTATTGATAACGGTAAGAAATTTAAAATATTGTAGTCAAAAGTGAACCCGACTTGATACAAATGGATTTTGGCGAATACGCGCTATGTTTATTTATTCGGTTTATAATTAATTAAAAATATTAATATTCATTCGATTATATTATCTAATAAAAAAACTAATGTTTCATAAAATGGTTATTTTCTTCTAAATATGTGAGCTATGAAAAGTTGCCTTAATGCATTAAAAATAAATTCCCTTTTTTAGGATTTCCTTATATCCTAAGTTGAATGAGTTTAGGAAACTGAACTGGTTTGATGTTGGTGCGTATTTTATATTGTGCTGAAATGCTCAGGAGTTCAATGATTATCCTGGCTGACTTTTAAGATAATCTCATGAAAAAAAAAACCAGCACTGGAGAGATTGATGGCTTCCAGAAACCATAGAGGTGTTAGGCCTTTACACACGAATACCTAATTGGAGCAATTTTCCTTGAAAACCACCATTTTGAGCAATTTTTACCCAGTTGTCATAGCAATAGCTTCGAACTACTTCTTTTCTAGGGAGGAGAAAGAATTGCTGAAATTTCCAGCCGCTGGGTTACTTCAACTATCTACTTCATAAACAAGATGGCGCTAAAGATGACAGCTTCAGCTTCACCAAATGCATAAAAAAAAAACGGTGCATAATATTGTAAACACAATGATGTTCTATTTCTGTTTACTATCGTCAATAAAAGCGTGAAAGGAAAAAAAGAAATAATATAGAAATAGTTTTCCAAAGCAGAAGAATCGGCGAGATATTTTTCAATGTGAAGATAGGGCACGGCTGACGTCAGAGCGTATCTTTTTGCTTACGGCAACCCTCACCCTCAGTGCTGCTTTAAAAACTTCCCGAAACGCATGTTCCAAGTGTGTATGTGTGTGTGATAAGGTCTTTGTAGTCTCTTCCAGGCAATTCCGGCAAATGTGAAAACTACGCGCACACAGCTTTCTATTCTTTCTGTGTAACCCTTATAGTTAAAGTGTTGTTTTTTCTTCTCTTCTACAGTTTTTCTCCTATATATATTCAGGGTCAATTAGCTCAATAATTCACAAAGTGGCATTCTAAATCATGTTATTTGTTACTACATCAAACACTGAAATATATATTTGGATCCCCCCCCCCGCCACCATGTGTGATACCTTGAGTAACTCAATATTAAGTAAATGAGGTGGGTGAAGAAGTTGATTATGTATCAAATCAAGAAATAAATATTACTTTAGGCTACACCAGTGCTTCTCAAACATTCAATATTTGCGACCCAATATCCAATCCTTATTTTCATCTCGTTCCTCTCGCATATACCAATGTATTGAATGCAATAATAATATTCTTTGACACAAAAGCTACAATACGACTTTAACCTCTTTCATACCACCGGTGAATATAATAAATGTCTCGTTCTCAATCAGTGGTTTCATTGCCCCGGACGTATATATACGTCTTTCTGAAGCACAATCTTTTCTGAGCACTGCTATCCATAAAACTATTCTGAAAGCTTTGGAGTGCATCATAAGGACTTTGAAAGGTTTGAGACAGATTTACTTATTTCAGAGGATTTTCTCATACTTTCTTTTCTACCCCCCCCCCTTTCCCCAATACACCACATGCACTCCCTACATGTTAAAAAAATGGTGGGATTAGGGAGCGAATCGCTTAGTTTTTAATTAGCATTTAAGGGATTAATTATAAACCGCACAAATTATCAAGATAAATATTATTTTTTGCAGAAATTTTGCATATGACCAGACCTTAAGATCACTGGTAATTATTAAACTTTTTCTTAACTCAGTATTCTTAACATAGTTTTTAAGTTAATTATAAAATATATTGCGTAAGTCTGATATATTTATAAGTATATTATAACATGTAATTGTGTATTTTATTTTTTTATGTCTGAATATATTTTATTTGTTTATTTTGTTTAAAGTTTAAATATTTTTAATAATCTTTTGTTTTTAACATCCCAATGTACTCGCGCACCCCTCGTAGGTTTATCACTACCCTTAGGGTGACGTGCCCTACATTTTGAGAAACGCTGGGCTACACAACTGAAATTTTGAAAGATTTATATTGTGTTATTTTGATAATGGCTTAATAAATTAATACGATATTTTTGTATGCATTGTACATATGTTCAATAGCTTCGAAAAAGTATCGATTCGTAGATTCAATTTAAGTGTAAATTATGTGCATTTTCATTTTTTAAAGCTTAGAAATTCAATTTTCTTCATTGCATAAAATAATCATTTAATTTTATCACAGTAGTGTATTGAAACTGATTTATTCTACCAATTAAAATTAACGATTTTACCATGAATCAGTTATAAAAATGTAAACCGGAGCAAATTGAATATTTTAAATAATGCGTGCTCAATTATTGCAATTTTCAATGAAATTAGTTTGATTGTTAGTAGTTTCATTTTATTTTTCATGCCTTGGTTAATTTCTACATATTTTGAAATTAATTTAGAATTCATTTGTAACAGCTATCGATAACATAATAGATGACTAATTATGAGAATATAATGCTCTTCAAGACGAAACTTTAAGCCTTCTTCCTTTTATTATCAGAAGTTGGCACAACCTGGTATCGTCGGACAATGAAAAGGTAATGTATGTGTCCACCTATGAAGGAGTGGGGATATTTGGGTTACTAAAATATAGGAGAAAGAGGAAATGTTCTAATCTTCCCCTTTGCATGAAAAAAAGAATCTCTGGTTAAGTGATTGATCCTTATGGGTTTTTACAGAACATATGGAGCTCATAAGGCGTTGATGGGAAATAATTTTCTTGGTAAAATTTTGAACTAAGCTCGAATTTAACAATTGGTTATAAGTTATATTCTAAAAAAATCGGGTTTTTTATACGTTCACCCAAATTGACATAAGGAGCTAAAACAACTCAGGGCATCGAATGAGTATCACTACTGAATAACATATAAAAAGTTAATGAAATAGGGATTAGAGTGACCACGCTATTACAAAGTGAATGGTGGTCCCTTAATCCTGAATCGGAGTCCGGAATTATAGTCGCTTAATAATTCGAAGATATAAGATGTTTTCTCTTTGGTGAGTTCAGAGGTTAATCTCATTTAAAAGATAAGCCCCCATTATTTTTTATTATTCATTTTGTCTTGTCAAACGCATCGCGTTATTAGGTTTAACGTTGAACTAATAAAAATAAATTATTTTGAATATCTATTGACCATCATTTCGTGTCCAAGTTAATGGCGTCTCAATCACAACTGCATTTGTACCTCCCTAGTATAGAGTTAAAGAGGATGACTTCTACCTCACCGAATTCGAGGTGAGGGTACCACGACATGGTCTTTAAGAGATTGTTTCTTTCGGTTGAAATATCCTCTACTAGTCGTCTAAAAGTTTTTCTGGAAACAAAATTTTTAATGGTATTAGATATTTAAATTATATAGTTTAAACAGAAAATTATTTTGATACTGTACGTTTTTACTTAGAAATGTGTATATTGTTTATTTAATATTTCCTTAATTTACGTTTTTCCTGCTTTAAAATTAACCAAACAATATCTTTATTAAATTAAATCAGATATCTCAGGAAGACATTAACATATATTAAGGTATCCGACTACGTTCGGAACTGTTGTCTTACAAAAGCATGTATATGGATAGTTTTTATGATATTTAGTGTCACTTAGATTAGAATACATGTATAAAATTGTCTTAAGAATATTATTACAGTAAAATATTATTTAAATACCATATTTTGTCAAAAAATGAACATGGAATTACCTTTTTATAAAGCATTCTCCTTTTATGGAAAATGCTTCTGTAATAACAATATTTTGCCTATATATAACTAAGACCTCTGTACAGAGTTTGAACTAAGATTTTTGAAGTATATAACTTAGAAGCGGATTTATCTATATTTTAATACAAAAGAGAGGAGAAATTTTAAGAAAAAAAAACACCGATAAGTATTTCAATTGGTGGTAACTCTGAAAATAATCTGAATTTTTCACAATTCCTAGTTCAGGCCTTCTAGAGAAATCTTTGCATTTATAAGAAAAATATTATTATTATAGAAGAATTTTTCATCAAAGGAGAATGTTTTGAAAATAAGTGATTCTAAGTTCATTTTTTGCCAAAATATTGCATTTAAATATTTTTTTTTATTCTAATAATATTCTTAAAACAACTTTATACATATATTCTAATCCAAATGACATAAACATCATGAAAGTTATCCATTTACATGCTTTTTTTAAATCACGATTTCAAACGTAGTCGGATACCTTAACCTGAATCCCAACCTGTGAACGAAACTAGATATACGATTCCCTGCTAAAAAGATCCATATAAATCTATACTCAAGAAAAAACAATTTTTCGTCCCTGCAATTCTATTCCAATAATACAGAAAAAACATCAAAGAGCACCCGAAAAAAAGTATTCTACCCACCTCTTAAATGTCACCTGTCTGGAGAAAAAACGACAGTCTTCCGTGATCCAAGGGTCCCCATTCAATCGACGTCCCCTTCGGCAGGTTATGAAACTATTTCCGTTTCAGCAGTCTTGTTTTCTCTTACTTCTCTTCAGGGCAAGAAAGAAGACAAATACTATAATTTCTCTTCTTTCTTCTTCAACTGGGAAACAACTACTTTCTGTTTCGTGTCACAAAAGAAACCTCAAAATAAAAGGCCCTAAGCGAAATACCGTTTTCAGAAGCACGGAATTATTAAATGGGTTTTATCTTTTAGATACTCCATTTTTTATATAGAAAACTACAGATGATTGAAAATTAACTGAACAAACAAACAATTGGAAGCTCTTGTCTGATGAACTAAATCTTGAAATAAAAAATGACTCGATTGCAATTGAATTTAAACAACATAAATTGTTTTATTTTCTAACAATTAATTATTTACTTTTGTAGTATTCTCTCTGTCATTTCCCACAGCACACCAATGGGAAGACATTTGAGCCTCGACAGATTTAACGTGCATCGACGCCCTTTACACGGTAGGTCTTCAGTGTCACTAGGCGCTCGAGTTTAGGACAAGCTGGCCTCTTGTCCGTGACCCTGACTACTAGGCTAGAGCGATCAGCGTGTCATGATATAGAGCCCTAATGCCGTTGAAGACATCCGTGTAGAGGAAGGGTGATACATGTTAAATTTGTCGAGAATGTAAGTTTTCCCATTGGCAAGGTGTGGATGTTTAGAGAGTAGGGTGTCAGCTCAAGCATTATCCTCGTCACTTTATTATGGTTAAAAATGTCTAGATTCGTCACCCCTAATTCTCGTGATGATAGATATTGGTGACAAATACACTCCTTCCTTCATTGTATGTGCGTTCCAAGTTTATGTCATGCTCTGGTCACTAAGCAAAACTTTAAAGTACACATACACATTTAAGAATTACGTTACATTTTCAATACTTCCTTTTTTCTTTTTCATTATTTAGTCAATCTCTATAATTACTTTGTTCTGGCGATGGTCACGAATTTGTGGATATCATTTTTTTAAAATTGTGGATTCGTGTTCTGGTATCCTAATTGAGTCATCTCACTCCTATTAGAGTGGATAATGTAATTGAAATCTTTCGATGCTTCTCATATTGACATGGTGTAGAAGTTAATAAATTAAAGTTACAGCTCAGATGCCAATCTCGTCACTTGACCATGGTTCACAGGGTACAAAGTTAATAGATAATTGTTCTGGTGTAAATTTAAATTGAAAGTTATGTAAAAAAAATCAAAAATGAACACTAAATCAATCAGGGGTCCAGCCATGAGAATATACATAGGCGTATAAAAACAGAGCAATTATTCTGCGTTATTATATTTGCAAAAGACTCACAGTCTTTACCAATATAAAAAAAAAGTCCAAATAAAACTTTTTTTTAAAAAAAATTATTTACATTTTTTAGGAGAAAGCAATTTTATACAGATCTATGTATTATATTTATTATTAATCATTGGTATTTTCGGCATATAAATTTCTTATTGTGTGTGGGGGGGATTCTTAATATTAAGTATATAACATTTCAAATTTTCATAATTGTAAGCGTTTCTTCTATCATATAGCCAATCAGAACTCAAGTCTTTTCGTTGGAAAAGGTAGATGAAAAAGAGGGAAACATAGATGTAAGAGATGAATGGAAGTTTTAATTCACGTCGAACTCGAAAGCAACACATGGGTTATTGGAGAGGGTCCTCGTCATTTCAAAATGGAGTGAAGTGACGAGTCCGAAACCTGAGCTAATGCTCAAACTTCCACACCACGCCAACTTGATGACTTTGAGTCACAACACATTTAACGTGAATCAACATCTCTACATGATGGATCTTCAGTGACATCAGTAATTTAACCCGTGATTCCCCAACAATATCCACGAGTTCGACAACGTGACCATGATCACGGTCATAGGTATATATGAAAGGAAGCGGTTCAGTTTGGTAATGCAGGAAATCCTGTGTGCTTGATTCCAATGTATATATATATATATATATATATATATATATATATATATATATATATATATATATATATAATTACTGTGTTTATAACAAATATTAAATTTATGGTACCTTATTAAGTTCGGAATCGTGGTTTTGAAAAAAAAAATGTAAATAAATATTTTTTTTTATATTTAGTGCCGCATGAAGTATAGATACATATAAAATTGTTTTGAAAATATAGTTTCATTAAAAAAATATTGTTTAAATACAAATTTTAGACAAGAAGAAAAAAAAGACATATTTCCCAAACATTATCATTTTTGAATAAAACAGTAATACAAAACCTGAGCCCAGAATTTTGAAATATATACTTTTGAAGTGGAATTGTTCATATTTTAATATAACACAGTAAGGAAGTTTTTACAAAAATCACACCGATTACTTCAAATCATAGAAACTGAAAATAATGTGAATTTCTTTTTAAAATCCCATTTTAGAATCTGTAGAGTTTTAAAAGAACAAAGCAAAACACACATTATTACCACAAAAGCATACTCCTTAACAGAAAATGTTTTGAAAATGTGTAATTTCCTTTTTTGCTAAAAAAAACTGCACTTAAATATATTTTTTGAAATAATATTCTTAAAACTAATTCATATGTATAATGAGTGTTCAACTGATTCGAGATGTGTATCCATGAAATGCGTAGGAACAGAAATGAAACACATTCACATGGAAGAACAACATTATATTTAATGATTTAAGAGCATACAAAGTTTGTTAAAAGAAATCTTCTATGGCGTTTAGAAAGGTTATGAATTCCGTCCACGAAGAACGATGGCGGTTGATCATGGAACCAGTTCAGAACTCTAGTACTAGGGTCCTTCGATGTCGAAATGTGCCGTCAACATCACCTTTCCGGCTGATTCCAGAGCTTTGAATTTTTGGGCCTATGTAAGTCAGGATGTTTCCATCGCATGGTGTCTGACTTCCCTTCCATCCCCTGCCACTATGTGCTGCAGAAAGTCATCACCGCCATCCCTGTAGCGCAACAAATGCAGTAACTTTAGGCCCATTCGTTATTTGCTTATGGTGATCACACAGCATGTGGTGTATCCATTGGCAGCAAACTTTTCGATACTTCAGATTGTTGGTGACAATATTGTGAAGCGTACCGATGTAAACGTTGAACTCATTTGCAAACGTCACGAATGTTTGGACTTCGATATCCCTTGATTGCGGTCTCAATGTCTATAATCGGCTTTTATGTCACAAATTTGTGCACCTGACTGGAACGTGAAAAATCCCTTGTCTAATGCCGACTGACCTAAATATTTTCGTCCACCCGTTAATGTGGGCTTCGATATACACGTGTCACCGTACACAGCCAGGATTCTGCGATGAATATCCCCCAGTTTGCACCCCTTTAAGTGTTAAAAACTTTATTACAGCTAGCTGATCCGTTTTGGACACAGTTGCGTCCACACCAGCAATTTTTCAATGAACGCAACGTCCTTACCAATGAAGTTATCACAAATCGGCATGCGCTCGAGCGTGCATGGTACGTAAGCCTTCACTATCACGTTTGTTTCACGAAATTACATTGAAATCTATTCCCATGTGACGCCTCGAATCACTTTTATTTGAACACGCTTCATCTATTATAATTCAATCAAATTGTCATTCATCTAAATATCAAACCAGATTGTTTACACTGTGAGGTAGTCACAAAGAAGTAAACGTACCCTATACATCGCGAGTAATACATCTGGAGAGCATGTGGCTTTGGGCGTCATTGTCCTTTGTCGGACATCTGGACTACCAACGCCGGTGTGACTGTTAAAACTATGGGCTAAGCATAACTATATTGTGCGCGTCCAAAGGCAGTGATTGTCCGTCTTAAAAGGCTGGCGCCTCGATGGACGGCGGCGGGTCACATCAAAAGAGGAAAATGCGGTGAGGTGGTTCGAGAACCAGATAAGACAAGCTTTTGTCGGGGGATACCTTTGAAATGGACCAGATCCATTGTTAAGCCTTCACCAGTGGTTGGCTAGTGAAACCGAGGTGCAGGGTGAAAAAATTTTGGTCCTGCCAATGGGAGTTGCCGAGGGACGTGGAGTTGACCCACCCCTGGAAATGAAAAGGGTCAACTCGGCAAAAAGAAGGGATGGACATACCGTTCAAAATACCTATATTCGCATGATCCCCAATGCGTAAGATACATGCATAACCACCACCTTAGAAGTTCTCTTAAAACTAAAAGTTTCCATCAGCATATACAAATAATAGCAATTAATTTCTTTAACTCTCTTCATCAAACCAATAGTAGTAATATGCTTAACTTAAATTCTTGCGATGCTCATGTTAAAACCAAAAGACCTAAGAAAATTCACCTAGATTCCTACAATCCCCCATAGCATCACAGTTCCATGCAATAAAATTTTGATTGCATACTTTCTAAATTTTAAATTTACTTCATTTTATTTTCAATATTTTTTAAATTTTAATGTCTAACTTTAATTTCTTTCTATCTCTCTTAACTTAAATTGCAAACTGGACCAGATCCTCGCACTTTCTCTATTTAACTTTTTAAGATCCCTAGGCAGCCAATTGGAGTCACTATCCTCACCTTCCAACATTCAATCAGAGAGCAGCCTCTCAGCTCTCTCCCAAGCAACTTTCCCAACCGGAACTTCAGGAGACGTACTATCACCGTAGGCACGCCTACCGGACCAGTCCTTTCAACCAATCGCCATGCTGTATCTCGCAGAATGAAGATCGCCACTTTCTCCGATTTCACATCACATAATTCCAGATATGGGATGGAGGGCTTCAAGCAGCCCGTATGCCCACAGATTCACCGTAAGAAGGGATGGACTCCTGAGACGGTTTCCTGCGAAAAAAGTTGGACGTTCCTGAACTAGAGGGAAAAAAATTGTGTTGGGGCAAGTGCCCTCCGGACGGAAATGATCTCGCTTCATGTGTAGGCTTGGTTGAGAGGGGCACAGGGAGGGACGCTGGATGTTCCTGACTTTGATCCTGGGGACTAAAAATAAAGCGCGAGGCGAGTGCCCGCGGTAGAAAATTTCGATTATTTTTTTTGTTCTCCGTATCCTGAAGAACCGATGCCCGGAGAAGAAGCGAGGAGTGAATACGGAGTGAAACGGCTGGACAATTAGGACTAACACATGAAAGTGACTTTCTTCCTTTTTTTTCCTTCCCAGTGAACTTCTGAACGTTGTAAGTAATAAAATTGTTATTTAGATAACAATAAAAATTATTTATAATGTTTAGCTTAACGTCGACAACACGCTACAGTGTCAACGACTCCGCAAAGCTCAGTTGCAGAAGCATGATTTCGAAAAAATAGTCAGAACCTTTAAACTTATAAGTACATCTGTACATAGTTAATTATTAGTGAAGATCAACATTTTAAAATAATACGGTGAGTTTAAAAAGGGAATGTATTGAAATGCATCCTTTATAACGCAGTGTATTTTACTATATTCGTAGTATAATTTGCATTGAAAAATGTTCTGAAATCAAATAGGTTTTTAAAATTCTCCAGGTAATTATCAGTTTTCTATAGATAAAGTTGCTCTAAATCTCAAAAGTTTGTTGGCAAAATTGTTAAAATTCTAAAATGTTTTGACTCTCTTTCGTTTGAAAAATTAGCGTTATTCTATACTTAACATTCATAATGTAAAAGGAAAAAATAACCTTTAATAGTTGTAATATTAAAAGGATGTATGAAGCCTTTTATGCGAAATTTTACATTACGTATACAGTAAGCTAATGCAATAAAAATTCTCCTAAGAAGTAATCTATTTCTGTGATAAAATATTTGCACTGATAAATTGAAAAGTCTTTCATAAGTCTTTTGAAAATATATTCAAAAGGAAAGGTGTAGACTTTTCCTTTAGTAATAGATTTTTCTTAGATATAAGGTGCTTGTTTTTAATTTAGTTATTATAAAACTAACATAATCTATAGTTGTATCATGTTTATAACATTTTGGGCGCACTTAAATAAAATTTCGTGGAAAAATTATGTATGCAAAAAAAACTATAGAATTCAATTTGATATATGAAATATTTTTTAACTTGTTTATTCTAAAACTATCACAGTGTATAATTTATCCTGTTTACACATTTTGTGTGGGCACTTGAACCTAATTCAATAGAAAAATTTAAGATAAATACAATTAAACTTAAAATAAGGAATAGTTTTATCCTTTTTAGAAGATTTTGTGGGTGCCTTGAACAAATTAATTAAAACAAATCTAAAATTAAAGTAGTTCCATAAATGATAATAATTTAATTGATGCAAAAATAAGTTCTGCTGCTTTCATACTTAAAAGAAGTGACATTAAAAGCGTGAAAGCAAGGTATTAATTGATATATGCTTACAGAGGATAATGTATTATACAATCCTTTGTATTATTCTCCTCAAATGTCATATGCCACACTGACTCTGTTACGTAAAAATGCTTTAGCTTTGGTGTCAAATATAAAATTTAAATGTAAAAAAAACAAAAAAAAAACCTCCAGGGAAATGGTTTTTGGAATATGTGGCCTAATGACACATTATCGTTATTTTATTTTAATTAGCGGAAAACTTCAATTATTCGAATTCGTTTTTAATCATTATTCGTACTTAAATTCTTTTCCCAATAAAAAAAAATTAACTATTTATCTTTTCAGTTTTAATTATCCCTCTCTGACTATAAACAACGGTTTAATAAACGTGATAGGATTCAAAAGTTTTGAACTGAGTCTATAAATTGAAAAATATTACCAGTTCAGTTGCTGAAACACATCCTTCTCCGAAACATGACCCTTGAGCAACAGCACTCTCTTAAGCTTATGTTAAGTTTATTGAAACATTTTCGCAGTCCATTTTTTAGCCAGGCCTTTAATTCCACCTGCGATGCAATTTTAACTTCATCTGCGGATTGAAATCGATGACTCTGCTAGTGACGTACCAGTTCAAGAAATATTCTGAAATTTCAGGGGGCGAATCAGGGGAGTAAGAAAGATGTTGCAAAACAGTTTTTTTTTTCATTTCCATCCCAACGTTATTTAAAACATGTTCTTTACATACCGCAGCTGGAAACTTTTCAATGTTTTAAGGTAGTCGACTACCATACAATTGTGAATTTTGCCTAAAAATAACGTAAATTTTTCAAAACTCTTAGCTCAGGTTTTGTAGAGAAATCTTATCTATATATCAGCAATATATTATTATTATTATAGAACCATTTACCATATAAATGGATAATATTTTGAAAATATTTCCTTCTTTCTTCATTTTTTTTTTTGCCCAAAAAATTACATTTGAGTGCCTTTTTTATTGCAACATTTTCAAGGCAATTTTATATTATTCTATAATTCAGGTAGCACTGAATATCCAAATATTTGTTCATGCATACGCCTCTTTAAAATCGGGGTTTCGAGTGTAATCGTATACCTTAATGAAGATCGACTAGTTACTCTTTTTTTGCATTCAAAATACGTGTGACAAAACGGATTTCACATTCTAATAGGATTTTGAATTTGACAGCGTTTAATAAGATTCTCCTCTCGCTCTACATTTAACACAGTCTGTCACGTAAGGAAACCAATAGGATAAAGGTTAAAACACAAATTATCCTAGAATTCATTAAAACAATTCCTTTCCGCCTCATATACGTAAGATTTGAGAATGATAAAGAGTTATTGGCCCTTACGTACATGCATTAGCACGAAGTATCTGCCATGTCTCCAGTTTTAAAGCTTGGAAGGTGCAAACATTGTATTTTGTGAGTATATATAATAATCACTAATATTCTTAAAACTCTGCCTCCGAGCCTTTTATGAAACTTTCAAAATATGTTACAGCTCAAAAATGTTGCAATGGATATTATAAAAATGAATGTACTTAGAAAAATTTGTTTTTCATTTAAAGGAATATGTATTTGTAACAATTTAGCGTAATTTATTGAAGTGAAAACTTCTTTAGCGGCTTTGAGCACTTTTTGGTAGGGGAAAATCTTATGGGTTCGCGTCACCGACATGCTCTGACTGGCGCAACGCGCAGTGTGCTGTTCGCCTTGACACTTTTGGATGGGTGAAATCTCGTGCGTTTGCGTCACCGACATGCTTATAGCAGTATATCTGTAGTTATACAGCTGACGTATAGTGCTGTGTATATTTTATAAGTGAAATTCAATGGATTTAGCGAAAAGTTCAATGTGTATATACTGTGCATTACTCGTTGCGATCCCGAAAATGGGCAATACATATTAGTGGTTGTCGTTTATATTTCGCCTGGAAAATCTATGAGACAGATACAACAATTTTTATTCGACAATTTAATGATTTATACAAAAGAAGGTTCTGAAATACTCGAAAAAAGATTTGGTGAAAATATATGATAATGTATCGATGATTTTAAGTGGAGACTTCAATATTAACTTTTCAGATGATAAAAATCTACCACTAATTGAATTTCTAAATGAAACACTTAATTTAAACATATCCGATGATCGAAAACTCATTACTACAAAATATAAAATGACGATCGATGCGGTTTTTACGGGATACTTAGATAAATTTGAATCAAACATTTTCCTTTCTTACTTTAGTTACCATTAGCCTATTGTATCTTTTTCAGAACAAAATGAAATAATTGAAAGTACAAAAAGTCTAATTATTGTTGAAATTAATGATGACAATGATGCAAACAATGAAAATAATGTTAAAAATCAAGTACGTTGAAATTTAAGTAAATACAAATACTATCCATAAGTAATGATTGTAAATTAATTGTTATTTCAATTGAATTGTGTTTATATTTTGTCATGATCTTGTACAGCCCGTAATATATATGAAATAATAAGAAACCATATAAACATACATTTAGTTGTTGCTCGGAATGTCAATAGATGTAAAAACCAGATTGATGTTGATAGTTTTAATTCAAACATTATGAAATTTCAAATTTTATACTAAAAGTTCTAAGTTTTCACTTCTATCGGAAGTCTCTATAACTGCCAATTTTTTAAATTTAAACTCTAATCTTACACATTTTTTCAGTGTATTATAATTACAAGAACTATTTTTCTGAACAAAAGTCTGATTTCACTTTTCACGCAGAAAAAAACTGAACTCTGTGCTTTGATTTTTTTCCTATTCATTGAAAAGGGAACGTAGTGG
The DNA here is from genome assembly GCA_019973975.1 of Trichonephila clavata. NCBI lineage: Eukaryota > Metazoa > Arthropoda > Arachnida > Araneae > Nephilidae > Trichonephila > Trichonephila clavata. The sequence goes on along the minus strand of BMAO01014539.1, from coordinate 45,915 downwards.
TTTACCTAAGTGTTTTACAAGAAACAAAAATTGATTAATCTTTCAGTAGGACATTTTACATAAATTTTAAAAAAACTATTTATCTTCACTTAAGCACGTCGTTATAATATCTCTGCTATTTTTCATTGTGTATTCCTCTATCTGAGATTATGTGGGGATACACACACACTGTAGAAGCACAATTCGTTAACTTAGCGAACTGTAGAAAAGTATGTTCTACTCCTTAAGTTTCAATTTCAAATTTCGTTAAGAAAAACTGACTCAGTATGATATCATTAATTCTATTTCACGATGACTTGAATGTTTCATAAGGACTACCTTACAAGTAATAGAATAAACATAGTATA